>VDFB02194862.1:0-12770 GCA_007258455.2 Sequoia sempervirens
TGCTCCTAGATCGATTTTGGTAGCATAACGACTTGTTGTAGCTTGATTTGGATGCAAGGAGTAAGGGTTTTGGACACGGATGCAAGATGGATAGCTTGAAAGATGGATATGATGAGTGCTTGAGAGATGATTAGGGTTTAGGGTTGAATTCTTGAGAGTGTATATGAGAGAAGAATGTTAGAAGGAGAGTTTGAATGTGCATGAGATGGTTAGGGTTGCAAAATGGCTAAGTGTTATCCATTTAACCTAGGAAGATCAAATGGAGGGTGGAGATTGAAAGAGGGAAAAAGATCAAGGGCTAAGATGAAGAGTTGACTAAAGGGATTAAAAAATTCCTTTTAAATGTGCATGGGGATGATAAAAAGAATTTAATATTCCTTAGAAACCTTGGATGAATAAAATGGAATTTAAAATTCCCTTGGGAAGGACATGGGGATTGTAAATGGAATTAAAAATTCCATGAGGGGACCTTGGGAAGACAAAAAGGAATTAAAAATTCCTTGGGGGATGGGGACAGTTGACCAAAGGGGTGATTAAACTAGCTAATCAATGATTAGAAGACAGTTAGGTGGGTAATGAAGATTAAGAGACAACTTACAAAAGTTAGAGGATGTGACACATGAGAGGAACTTGGGAAGACAAAAATGAATTAAAAATTCCTTGGGAGATGGAGAGAGTTGACTAAAGGGGGTTGATTAGACTAGCTAATCAATGATTAGAGGATAGTTAGTGGATAATGAAGATTAGGATCCAACTTGCAAAAGTTGGAGGATGTGACACATCCTAATCATGGATTAGACATGTGCACACCCCTAATGATGAGATTAGGAGGTGGATTATGATTAATAAAAAGTGATGGAGGATGTGACATGTGAGGAATTAAATAAATATATTATTTATTTAATTCTTTGAGGAGAAGGGGGATAAAGGGTAAGGTATTTAATTATTTAACTAAATACCTTAGGGATTTAGAAGAATTTAGGGGTATTAATTAAATAATAGTAATATTACTTAATTAATGTAGATAAGAGGATATTTAGATGAAAAGGGATAAATTTGGACAAATGTAAGTGTCCAAATTTAGGTGTCTACATTTTTTTCCTCTTTGAGATGGTGTTACTAAGTAGCACCATTTCAAAGAAGATTAAAATATAACACCAAGAAGAAGATGATTAGATTGGGAAAGATGCCCCAGTCATGAAAGGAGTGAATAGGAAGAAGGATGATAGAAATGAAGATGAATATTAGGGATTGAGGATGCCCCCTCGAGAGGACATGTGGGTTTAAGAGAACATAGGTGTGATCTCAAAATGGATGAGATGATGCAAGAGTAGAGGGGGAAGGTGATACAAAATGATGGATAAAGTAGAGGTTAGTAAGATGAAGAGAGAAAATCAAGCACAAATGGATTTAAGGACAAAGGTGATGTTTCCCCAGTCAAGCTACAATCCAAAATGGGTTGATGATGGATGGAGTGTTGTGGAGGAGGGAATGATATATCCCAAGACAACACAAATGGATAGGGAAGGATACATCCCAATGATGATGATGAAAGTGTTGATGAGGGAAGGATACGTCCTGAAACAAAACCAAAGGATAGGGAAGGATACAACCGAAGGATGATGAGGAGAGTGTTGTTGATGAGGGAAGGATACATCCCAAAACAACACAAAAGGATAGGGAAGGATACATCCCGATGATAATGGTGATGATGATGATGATGATTGGATCAAGGCTTGTAGGAAGGATGGAAACAAGACCAAGGATGGGATTAGATGATTTATGCTAGATTGAATGAATGAGGATTAGATTGAGATGTGAGATGGATGAAAAGAATGAAAATGATGGAGGAAAAGATGCTTAGAATAACCAATCTATATTATTCTAAGAAGATCAAAAAGAGGATGAAATGATGAGGATTGATGAAAAGATGCTTAGAATAACCAATCTATATTATTCTAAGAAGGTTGAAAATAGGATGAAATGATGAGGATGAAGCAAGTGAAGGGATGAAAAATGGATAGAATAGAGAGATGAGGAAAGTGGTGAAGGATAAATGGATAGTAACCAAATCAAGCAGGTTAATTGTTATGTGTTATGCTGTCATGTAATGAGAACTTAATTTGATATAGCATGAGATACTATGCACCAAGGTATGAGGAACCAAGGTGAATTCGTATCACATGCATGAGATTGACACAACAAACAAGGAGGCTATCCCAACACCCCAAAGTCATGATAACTTTGGTCAAGCCAGGCATTGGGATAACCACAAGCACAAAGGATGCCCCAACGTAACACAATACCATAGGGATCTTGGTGGGTACTATGCGGGACAACCAAGTAGACAACAACAAACAAAAGATCAAGATATGCCCCTATGTCCACCAGTCAAAGCACACCATGATATGATGGATCAAGGAAACCCTGACGAGGTATGATAGGGAGTTCAAATGATAAACAAAAATCCAAAAGCATCAAAAGATCATAATCAATGTCAAATGTCCTTTTCCATAGGATCACAAGGGTGGATGGGATTGATGTGGTCTGATGTAGGAAGGATGCATCCTATTAAGACTAAATATGTAGACTAAACTAGGTGATCGACATGACACAATATATTTAAAATTGATTAGATATGGTGATATTGGTGGATCTTGTTTGTTAAGATCCAGCTAGATAGAGACATACTTGATGAAACGACACAACGACAAGACACAAGACATAAGGCCGATACACCCTAAAGACCTAGGGGCTCAGGGCCCGATAAAAGATCAACCTTGCCTATGTGAAAGTGCAAAGCCCTTGTAGTTTGATAAAAGGCCATGGATAAAAGCAGACAGATGATGATGGAGACAATGATGGATGACAAAGACAAGATGGAAAAAATCCCAAGGGGTTGATCAAATTATTGACCTCGCCTACGTGAAAGCACAAGGGCAATATAGTTCGACAAAAAGTTGATGACTAAGCATGGAAAAAATATGATGAGATGACCATGGTAAGTGGATAAAATGATGGAGTCGATATGATGAGACAAGATTGACTTGGTGGATAAGATAGGATGATGGTGATTACACGAAGCTCAGGGATGGGATAGTTATCCAAATCATCAAAGGATGAATTGGGAGGATGATACAGTGGATAGATGAGTGATGAAAAGTGATAGTAGATTAGAAATATGTGTGAAAGAGGTGGGATTGATGTCGATGAGATAGATGGAATTGGGTTGCATGAGGGGGGATCCTATAGCCAGATACCAATGACAAGGGATTATGAGATGGGATGTGGATAAAGATGAAGGGATGGATAGAAAAAGATAAGGAGATAGAAAGATGCTAGGAAGAATGGATAAAGGGATACATATTTGGATGGGGAAAAGGTTACTGGATGGATAGATAGAAAGGTAAGGATTTTAAAGATGGAAGGGATTGCTATGATGGATGGATAGAGGGATAAGGATGGGAAGATTGAAGGGATGCTGTGATGGATGAAGGATGTCTCCAAGGAATATGTCACAAAGGTGGTAGATGCCCCCACTCTAGATATGTCATGTGTGATGAGGCAGGAAGGATGGAAGAAAAGAGATAAAGGAGGTAAATGGAGGAGGATATGATGGGTGGATGAGGGAGGGAGATGGATGTAGACTAGATGCTTGGATAAGGAAGGGAGGTTGATGGTAGCATGATGGGTGGACAAAGAAGGTAGATGGATGTGGAAAAGGAATATAGTAGTGTATAGGTGAGGGGAATGTATGCCAAGAGGTGTCCAAAGCATGCATAGATGTTTTCCCCTATCTATATCAAGATCACAAGGAGGATGGAGGGATTGGGAGATAAATGGGATAGAGGGTAGGGTGCGTAAGATAGGTGGGATGGAGGAGATGGGTGAAGGGGATGCAATTGCCCCCAAGTGTGGAAGTAAGCTGGATGGGGGAGTTACACATGACGCTTGTTTTCTAGGTTTTCATCATGGTACTTATCCAAGGAGCTTGTTTGCCAAGTTTTCACCATTGGATTAATTATTTCTCTTTACTCTTTTTTTTTTGGCTTTTTTGGCTTTCTTGACTTTTTTGGATAGTATGTGGATGCAGATGGATAAGGATAGGAAAAAGGATAAATGGATTTAGAAGATATGTGATAAGGAGATGGATGAAGGACTCAAGCATCAAGTTCCATACGAGGTATTAATATCCCATGTGTAAAATGACTATTGGATGTTGGTACAACCTTATTAGGATAAATGGGTTATGCAAGAGAATGGATTAAAGGGATTGACCAAGGGAGATATGCGGGATAATGAATGGGATGTTGGAAAGTGTATGGATGGAATGATGGGGTAGGCGTGTGATGGGGAGATGTTTTCAGGACCAACATTGACACATATGGTGGTGGATGTGAAAGGATAGGAGGATTAGTGGATGGATGATGTAGGGATAATGGAGGAGTTGGGGTAGTGAATTTTGGGACATAAGGACCCAAAATAGATTTAGGAGATGGAAGGTGTGTATGATTAGCTTTTGGATTAGCAACTTTGGATGTTACAAATTTTTCATTTGAAGACATTGCATCTTTTTTCTTTGGGATCCACATGGTTTTGATTTTTGCTTTGGTGGGCCTTTGTGGCCTGTGGGTTTGATTTGAATTTTGGATTGAATTTTTCTTTTTGTCAACATGTCTTATTAAGGAGACATGAGGGGATTTAGATTCATGTGGATGTTTAGATTTATGCATTTTTACTTTAGCATCCAAAGTGATTTTAATAGCAATGAGATGGGTGTGAGGAGATGGATGATATGAAGGAAACATGAATGAAGTGATGGAGGTTGGATTTTGGGGATGATATGTGGATGGAGGATGTGTAGGTACGTGTCTTTGTTGATCCTGATTAGGGAACATGAGAGTGGTATTTTTATGATGGGTGACATGGATAGGTGATTGGTGAAGGGCCAAAAATGAACTTAGTGGCTGGAGGATGTGTGATGGTGGATAGAGGGACATAAGAACCCAAACTAGATGGAGTAGATGAAAAATGAGAGATGGGGGATGGAGGGACATAATGACCCAAAATGGATTTAGAAGATGAAGGAGGAATATGAATGGTTTTTTTGAGGTGATACAATGGAGGGGGGATGGTGGAAAATGATTTAGTGGAGTGAAGGGAAGAGCCTATTATTCTTTTGGAGGAGACTTGCTTAGGATGTATAGAGGTTGTACCAACATTTTTGGATTGCGAGTCTTGAGAGATATATCCAAGACCTTGTGTACATGGATTTTCTTTAACATGGATGGGCTCTAAAATACCTTGCTCATGAAGCCCTAAACCTTTTCCTTGATAGTTCATTCTTTTTAGCATTCGCTCTATGGTAGGGTGCTTGTTATTTTGGAAACATGATGTGAGTTGATTATTAGGTGGAGGAGGATGGGTGCTATATATGCTCAGTTCCTCTTCTACAAGGAAACCACCATGGATGAATGTGAGTGTATTGAGGGAATATAAAAGTGGTGTGGGGATAGTGGTTTTAGGTGATGATGGAGGATCAAGAGATGAATATGGAGTAAAAACATCTTGATCATGTGGAGTGAGTGGTAAGGGATCATGAGAGGGTTTAGGTGATATGCTAGGATTTGGATTTGTGACAACGAGTGATAAGTTCTCATGAGATAGAGTGGTTGGATTTTGAGTGACAAAGGGGTCATGGGCTGAAGTGGATGAAGGACTATGATCTGGAGGTGGACTAGATGGGATGGTAGGGTCTTGATTTGGAGGGGATATGTTGGTATGCTTTGGACCAAGCTCTTGACATGACTCAGTTGGTGTGGGTGGAATGATGATGAAGTGTTGGAGGGACTCCTCAAGTGGGGGAGATAGAAGGATGGAGGATTCATGAGGTTCATGGAAATGTATTTTGGTGATACTAGGGTGGGAGGAGTGGATTGGAATTGAGTGTCTTCACTAGATTGGGTGGATCTAGGAGCAGAAAATGGTGGTTGGGTTTGGTTATCTTTGATGGGTTCAACGACTCTTAAAGTAGGAGATGGGGGTTCAATGAATTCGGTGGATTTGATGGTTTCAACGATTTGAGTGGTGCTAGGGATCGTAACAACAATGATAGGTGTGGGATGGAGAAGGGTCTCATCACTAGTGACCATACCTGAGGGAGTGGGGCTGCATGGTTCCATGACTTCAAGGTGTGGAGTTGGGGATGATTTCTTTGTCATGAGTCCTTGAAGGACTTCTAGAGTGAGAATCGTGCATATTCTAAGCTTAGCTGGGGTGATGGGAATAGAAAAGAAATTAGGGATTGGTGGAGGACTGGGATTATGGATTTGTGGACTAGGATTAAATGGAGGAATGGCATTGGATGGAAGACTAAGAGTAGGTGGAGGATTAGGATTAGTGGGGGGGTCAAGATTAGATGGAGGGTTAAGTTAGGGATATTGGGATGGTGAATTAGGATAGGAGGACATGGACAATGGATTAGGACAAGAGGATTTGGGCGGTGTATTAGGACAAGGGGATGTGGGAGGTGTATTAGGACAAGAGGATGTGGGTGGTGGATTGTAATAAAGGTATTGGGAAAACATATTAGGATGGGAAGATTGAGATGGTGGATTAGGATAGGAAGACATGGATGGTGGATTAGGATAGGAAGGTGAGGATGTAGGATTAGGATATGTTGATGGGGATGTAGGATTAAGATAAGAAGGTGTGGATGTTGAATTGGGATGGGTAGATTGGTATGGAGGATTAGGATAGGGGGACATGGATGGGGGATTGTAATAGGAGTATTGGGATGGTAGATTAGGATGGGAAGATTGAGATAGTGGATTAGGATAGTAATATTGGGATGATGGATTGGGATGGGAGGATGTGGATGTTGGATAAGAGAAGGATGTAGATGAAAAATATGATGAATATGCAATGGTGAAGATATTGGATATCCTTTGTTAGAGGTAGCATAAGGAGCGTTATTAGGCATGGATGAAGACATAATGAGATAGCTCAGAGGGGTGATTGGATTTTGGAAAGAGGTTGGGGAAAGCTTAATAGAAATGATAGCATCAAGGGGATCTATGTCATATACCTCTTGATCAACAAGACTCTCATTATCGTTGTCAACGTAATTAGGATTCCCCTTGACTACTATTTTTGGTTGCATTGGTGAAGGATAAGGATTCATGATGTTATATTAGATGGAAACAGATTGAAAAGATGGGAATAGATGATTAGAAGGAAGGAAAAGATGATGAAACAATAAATAGGATGGATTGGAAGAAAATGGAAGAAGGGATCTTAAGATTTGTTTCGATATCAGAAGATCTTGGATGTAGATGGACTAAAACTCAGATTGGGATTTAGGTTAAGCTCAAATTAGGATGATTGGAGGATGTGATGGGATTTATTTTAACCAAGTTCAAGGGTTTAACTAGATGATGTAAGTTGCTGACAATTAGATTTTTCTAGATTTGTCAGTTTCAAAAATTGTCAAATTTTGCCATTTTAGGTAATTGCACAGGCATATCTTTGAGATTCCATTTTTTCCCAACAACTTCCTAAAAATAAGGTAGGATGAATTTACAACTAACATCCTAAGTTTGAAACATGAGTTTTGAGTTATTAACAAAAACAACTTTTCAAAAACTGGAAAAAAAACACTAAATTGCAATTTTGAGGGTCAAGGCGAAAGTTTCAAGCCCCAAAAATGTGCCAAAATGGGGACCGACCAACTTCAGGGTCATTTGGGAATCCACATGCCACCTCATAATGCAACCACCCTTAAAATTTCAGCCCAAATGGACACTCGAGTCAAAAGTTATGACCTCCAGAAGTTTCTGCATAAAAATAAAAACCCCTAAAACGAAGTCTAAGTGATTGGGATTGATGAACCGATGATGGATATGGACTCTAATGATGTTCTAAGATGCACCCATGTGAATTGGTTGAGGAAACAATGAATTTCATAAAATGTTGATGAATGGGAATGACGATAACGGGAAGACAAATGAAGGTCTACTTTTGGGAAAATTCACTTATCTGGGTGGCAAGCTCGCCCAACCAGGGTGCAAGGTCGCCCAACCAAGGTGTAGGGTCCCCCAACTAGGGTACAAGATTTCCCAACTAGGGTGTAAGGTCACCCAAATAGGGTGCAAGGTCATCCAACTAGGGTGCAAGGTCGTCCAACCAGGGTGCAAGGTTGCCCAACTAGGGTATAGGGTCACCCAACTAGGGTTAAGGGTCACCCAACTATAGTGCAAGTTTTCCCAAACAGCTTTCTAACTTTGTCTAAATCTGAAAACGGTCAAAGGATGTTGGTAAACGGGGTAACGAACTCTCTGAAGGAACAAACAGATTCTCCAAATGGGAAAATAGGCTCACCCAATAGGGAAACATACCCTCTAAATGGACAAATAGTCTAATCAAATGGGGAAACAGATTCAAACAACGAGGAATCGGATAAACAGAACGAGCAAATTGATTCTCAAAATGGGAAAACAGACTCTCAGAATGGGGAAACAAATTCTCTAAACAAGAAACAGATTCCCATAATGGAGAAACAAACTCTCAAAATGGGGAAACAAACCAACTGAATGAAGAAATGGACAAACAGATTGACTGAACGGAAGGCAAGATTGGCTGTTTAGAGTGCAAAATCGCCCAACTATATTGCAAAATCACCTATTTCTAGGGAATGGGTGAATATGATGACTTTGGGACTGATAGGGGACTAAAAAATAAGCACAATCGCCCAAGTATGAGGCAGGTTCACCCAACTCAGAGGCATAATCGCTCTTTTTGATGAAACAGGCGAATGTGATGGGTTGTTTGACAAAATGAATCAAACAAAGAGCATAATTGCCCCTTTAGGTGGCAGGCTCACCCAACTTAGTGGAAGACTCACCCAACCAAGGGGCAGACTCACCTAACTAGTGAAGGGCTGGTGATTTTAATAAGAACAGACTGAGAAATAACTTAGATAGAAGGCAGGGTTACCCCTGTGGACAACAGGTTCACCCTTGTTAGCAACAAGTCTCCCTTGACAAAGGAAAACTTGCCCAAAAAACATACTTGGACTTGACTTGGATGAAAATAGATATGGAAAAGGACAAAAAACACAACAAACAACAAACAAAGGGCAAAGGATGACTTGACCAAAAAGACATGCACTAGTTTCACACAAAGAAGATAGTTCAAGCAACACAATCCTAAGATTAGTGAAAAGGGCATGGCCAACATGGTCCTCTAACTAGGATGAACAAGGCAATCTAGGGAGTCCTTGATATATGCATGGTATGTGAGGCACAACCGTGAACACCAACCCATAACAGGCGTGAGTGGGAAGCCCCAACGAGGTATTGGAAACTTGGACCAACTCTTCATGTCTTATCTAGGTATCACCCTAGCTTCAACGCTTCACCAGAAACGACATGACTAGATTGGGGTACAACTTTGGCTCTCCCTCCTTTATATACCCCGGTGGTACATGTGGTTGGGATCATTCCTTGAGGTGATGAAATCTCCAAGAAGGTCTCACTAAAAGAAGACACTAGACATTTTTAGCTAGTCCCCAGGCTCACATGAAGCACAAGGGGAAAGCTTAGACGTTCTAGTATCCCCTAGGTAACACAAAGGACTAAAGTGGATTGCAATTTGTCTTCACCCAGGATCACCAAATGGTGCAAGGGGATTAGATATGTCAACAATCCACTTAAAAATCATAGTAAACAAGTGTATTGACTCCCCCTAATTAGATCTATGTGCCTAACTTATATGAAAATAACAAAAAAACTAAGGGTCTTAGGCTGCTCGTCCTGTCGCAAATATGTTAGTAGTTTTTGCACCTCTGTCCTTGGAAAATCATGAAACAGTTGCACAAATGTTAGTAAAACCAAACACATTCACTAAAAAATAGGTTAGGGGGTTAGTACTTTAAGAAATGATAAGAAATGAACTCTGGAAATAACACTTTAAGTCTCTATTTTTACCTCAGAATCACCTCTTTCAGGAGCAGAATAGCCCCTTTTGATAGCAGAATCACCCTTGTTAGTGTTAGAATCATTTGTTTGAGAGGCACGCTCGCCCAGCTCAGTAGCAGAGTCGCCTATTCAGGAAACAGGGAGAAAATTTTCCCCTATTTCACAGATGGACGATTCTACAAGTGTAGAATCACCTCTGTTGAAGGCAAACTCGCCTATCTTGAGGGAAGAATCACCCCTGTTGGTTGTAGAATCACCTCTATGTAACCTGAACCTGCAAAAATTCAAACAACAGAGCACAATAAAAGAGAAAACCCGTTTACAGGTCCCATCGGGCATGCTAGAAATGTGAGCAGTGTAAATCCCCTAGTCTAAAATGAAAAATGAAGGAAACACCACAACACCTCAAAATTGACCTAGTTGAACTTGAACAAAAAAAAAGATAAAAAAAACAATTTTACCTTGCCCAAGTTGATCGGTTGGTTGGCCTTGTTGATTCGTTTGATTTGTGTGCTCCTAGATCGATTTTGGCAGCATAACGACTTGTTGAGGCTTGATTTGGATGCAAGGATGAAGGGTTTTGGACATGGATGCAAGATGGGTAGCTTGAAAGATGGAGATGATGAATTCTTGAGAGATGATTAGGGTTTAGGGTTGAATGCTTGAGAGTGTGTATTAGAGAAGAATTCCAGAAGGAGAGCTTGAATGTACATGAGATGGTTAGGGTTGCAAAATGGCTAAGTGTTAGCCATTTAACCTAGGAAGATCAAATGGATGGTGGAGATTGAAAGAGGGCAAAAGATCAAGGGCTAAGATGAAGAGTTGACTAAAGGGATTAAAAAATTCCTTTTTAATGTGCATGGGCATGGTAAAAGGAATTTAATATTCCTTAAAAACCTTGGATGAATAAAATGGAATTTAAAATTTCATTGGGAAGGACATGGGGATTGTAAATGGAATTAAAAATTCCATGAGAGGACCTTGGGAAGACAAAAAAGAATTAAAAATTCCTTGGGGGATGGGGAGAGTTGACCAAAGGGGTTATTAAACTAGCTAATCAATGATTAGAAGACAATTAGGTGGGTAATGGAGATTAAGAGCCAACTTGCAAAAGTTAGAGGATGTGACACATGAGAGGACCTTGGGAAGACAAAAATGAATTAAAAATTCTTTGGGAGATAGGGGGAGTTGACTAAAGGGGGTTGATTAGACTAGTTAATCAATGATTAGAGGGAAGTTAATGGATAATGAAGATTATGAGCCAACTTGAAAAAGCTGGAGGATGTGACACATCCTAATCATGGATTAGACATGTGCACACCCCTAGTGATGGGATTAGGAGGTGGATTATGATTAAGAAAAAGTGATGGAGGATGTGACATGTGAGGAATTAAATAAATGTATCATTTGTATCGTCTAAAATGGTCATGATTAAGCTTGTTAGTTAATTAAATATTATTTATTTAATTAATTCTCCTAAAGAATCATCTACATATAAATAAATTTAATTATTTATTTATATCGTTCATTTTCTAATTCTTCTACTTTAATTAAATAAATAACTTTATTTAATTATTGGCATTCCCATATTCTTCTTAATTTTTTTTTTGGAGCCCTACGAGGAGTCGGGTAGCACGACCCTATAAATTAGATGCTTTGGTAAAATTTTTAGCATTGACCCGGCATTTGGCGGCTGCAGCCCTCGATTACCAGGGCGAGGGAGACTAGAACTTCGTGACTAGCGAGGCACTTAATGGAATTACTTAGCCATAGGAGGCTAGAATTTAGCCCCATATTCTTCTTAATTAAATTAAATAAATTTTCATAATTTATTTATATTTGATTATCACATCATTCCAAAGTTTGAATATTTAAATATTCAAATAATGGAATATTCCATTCACCCCATAATTAAATTAAATATTAAATATTTTATTTAATATTTTCCTCACTCTAATTTCATTTCTAAAACATAATTAAATATGATTTATTTAATTATGTGGGTTGCCATATCCATCTTCACTTCCAAATTAAATAAATCTATTTTATTTAATTCTAAACTCACCCTTCCAAATTCTAGACTCACTCTTTGAAATGGAAATTTCTCTTCGAAACTCAATGACGAAAATTGAAGGAAAAGGGAAACCTTCCATCTCCACCTCCACTTTTGAAAATCTCCCACCGTCCGTTCGAACAAGTTTAATCTGGGCCATCGATCGAATCAGCCAATTGAATCCGTTTGAAAACTCTATAAATGCCGGTGCAAATCCAAGCTTTGGTTACTTACGCACGCATACACCTACACCTACCTACGCATTCATATGCATTTACATACGAAAACACACAATCAATTTATGCAAATCACATCATTTTTAGCATCACAGCCATACTTTCATTTTAGCATAGCTTTGCATTTAGCATAGTATGCATCTTAAAATCTCGTTCTTTAGTCGTCCTTTTGTTGAGCTTGATCTGCTGATCTGAGAGCCATTTGGAAACCAACAAAACGCTCGAGTTAGAGAGAGATAAGACGATTTTGGGGAAGCTGCAGTAACGGTTTGAATATTCTATTTTCTTTTTCAATTTTTTTCCTGATTTAATGTCTTATTTATATGTGTTTCAATTTCATTTAAATTGATCCAATATTTCACACACACACATAAAATGGCACCCATAGTGGGGCTCAAACCCATGAATTTAACATTATCTGCAAGTTTCTTTTGACAGTTTCGCATTTTGGAGTCAATTTTCAAAAAAAATTTGGCGTTTAGAAACATTCGAAATTTTCTGCGG
>VDFB02194863.1:0-43813 GCA_007258455.2 Sequoia sempervirens
GGGTTTAGGGTTTAAGGGTTTAGGGGAGAGAGATAGAGGGAGTGAGTGAGAGAGAGAGACCAGAGAGGAGGGGCAGGGGAGGGAGAGAGAGGGGGTGTTGCAGAGGTAGAGGGTTTAGGTTTAGGTAGAGGGAGAGAGAGAGATTGGATGGTAGAGGGTTAAGGTAAAGGGTAGATAGATTGAGAGAGGAGTAACTCAAGAGAGAGACCTAAGAGAGGGAGAGGGAGAGAGAGAGAGCACATGGTTTAAGGGTTAAGGGTAGAGGAGACATAGAGGGAGTGAGAGAGAGAGAGAGACATGAGAGAGGGAGAGGGATAGGAGGGAGAGACTTGAGAGAGAGAGAGAGAGAGTAGAGGGTAGAGGGTTTAAGGGTTAAGGGTAGAGGGAGAGAGATAGAGGGAGTCAGTGAAAGAGGGGGAGGGAGTGGGAGAGAGATAGAGGGTAGAGGGGGGAGAGATAGGAGGGATTGAGTGAGGGACTTGAGAGAGAGAGAGAGTAGAGGGTAGAGGGTTTAAGGGTTAAGGGTTTAGGGTTTAGTGTTAAGGGTTATAGAGGGGAGAGAGATAGAGGAAGTCAGTGAAAGAGAGGTAGGGAGGGAGTGGAAGAGAGATAGAGGGTAGAGGGAGAGAGATAGAGGGTATAGGGTTGATGGTAGAGGGTAGAGGGTTATAAGGGTTTAGTGTTTAAGGGTTAAGGGTTTAGGGTGTAGGATTAAGGGTAGAGGGGAGAGAGATAGAGGGAGTGAGTGAGAGAGAGAGAGAGACTTGAGAGAGGGAGAGGGCCAGTAGGAGGGAGAGAGAGAGAGAGAGAGGGAGAGGGTAGAAGGTTTAAGGGCTTAAGGTTTAAGGGTTAAGAGTAGAGGGGAAAGAGATAAAGGGAGTGACTCTGAGAGAGACCTGAGAGAGGGAGAGGGGGTAGGAGGGAGAGACTTGAGAGAGAGAGGGGGAGTGGGAGAGAGATAGAGAGTATATAGGGTTAATGGTAGAGGGTTTAAGAGTTTATAGTTTAAGGGTTAAGGGTTTAGGGTTAAGGGTGGAGGGAGAGATATAAAGGGAATGAGTGAGAGAGAGAGAGAATTGAGAGAGGGAGAGGGGGTAGGAGGGGGAGAGAGAGAGAGGGTAGAAGGTTAAGGGTAGAGGGTAGAGGGTTTAAGGGTTAAGGGTAGAGGGGAAAGAGATAGAGGGAGTGACTCTTAGAGAGAGACCTGAGAGAGGGAGATGGGGTAGAATGGAGAGACTTGAGAGAGAGAGGGAGTGGGATAGAGATAGAGGGTATAGATATATAGAGGGTATATAGGGCTAATGGTAGAGGGTAGAAGGTGTAAGGCTTAAGGGTTTATGGTTAAGGGTAGAGAGAGAGAGAGAGAGAGAGGGGGGGGGTTAAGGGTGGAGGGTAGAGGGTTTACGGGTTAAGGGTAGAGGGGAAAGAGATAGAGGGAGTGACTTTGAGAGAGAGACCCGAGAGAGGGAGAGGGGGTAGGAGGGAGACTTGAGAGAGTGAGGGAGTGGGAGAGAGATAAAGGGTATATATGGTTAATGGTAGAGGGTAGAGGGTAGAGGGTAGAGGGTTTAAGGGTTTAGGGTTTAAAAGTTAAGGGTTTAGAGTTTAGGGTTAAGGGTAGAGGGAGATATATAGAGGGAGTGAGCGAGAGAGAGAGAGACCTAAGAGAGGGAGAGGGGGTTAGGAGAGAGAGACTTGAGAGAGAGAGAGTAGGGGGTAGAGGGTAGAGGGTTTAAGGGTTAAGGGTAGAGGGGAGAGAGATAGAGGGAGTGAGATGAAAGAGAGGGAGGGAGGGAGTGGGAGAGAGATAGAGGGTAGAGGGGAGAGAGATAGGAGTGATTGAGTGAGACTTGGGAGAGAGAGAGATGGAAAGAGATAGTATTTAAATATTTTATATATTAGTAATATATATATATATATATATATAAATATTTATACATTAACTAAAATATTGAAATAATATTTAAATATTATACATAATAATATAATATATTATATATTAAATACATAATTCGATAAGAGATTATCATAAATTGTATATTATATATTACATTATAAACTATATTGTATATTATATATTAAATTATAAACTTTATTGAATTTTTTAAAATTATATATTATAAATTGTATAACATTTTTTAAACTCATATCTAAAACATATCAGATATTTGATTCTGATTTGAATCGGATATCCGATATGTCTGACACAAAATTTAATGCCTAGGGATTAGCCTCGGGCTTGCTTTGGAATTTGGTTCGGACCTGCCAATCCTAAGAAGTCAACACAAAAAACATGTTTAACAACTTACCTTGCTTTTCCAGACTTCACCCATGTGGTTGACGACTTTTTTTTACCCAAAATTGATGAAACGAAAAGGGTTTGTAAAGGAGCTTCTCAGCTTTCCACCAATATAAATTATACTTTACTTTAAATCTAATAAATAATTATTATTCATTTTCTATTAGAATTACAACTAAAGTCCTAATTGATAGGCTGATTGAAAACATCTATAGCTTTTAAACTGTATCACTTTTTTGAATCCAAAACATGTGTCACATTCTATGCTTCGCATACTATAGGATTAAAAAAAAAAAAATGAATTTCATGAAGTTTTGACCAAGTTAAGGTGGTCAGACATATGAGTTTATATATTTTTTAAAATTTGTAATAAAAAAATAATAATTAATTAAATTTACTTGGAAAAAAATTACAAAAGAAATGCATCACATCCGGACATGAGTCCTCTACTTATATCTAAAATCTTATAAAAAAATATTATCATTTTATTATGGTTAGGGTGGTCAAACAGACACCTTATTTTTTCCCTGAAATTTAAGTACTACTACATTGAAATTTCAAATTTTCACCAAATAGATTTAAAAAAAATAAAAATAAACCTAGTAGTTTAGAAACTACATTCAATTTGCCACAAATTCTATTCTTACATATTTTTGAAATAATATAGATAACTTATTCAAATTTTTACGTCAAGTTGCCTAACTCTGATTTTTTTGAATTTTCATTGCCACCTAAGGGCCTATTTTTTCCATGATGATCTTGCACATACCCTTTTCTTGAAAACTCATTTGCAACCAATGGGTTTCATATCCCTAGGAAGCATCACCAAGTCTCAAGTATTGTTCTTCTCTAGTGTAACTATAGACACAGAAAATATACCGACACACTTGATCTTGATTACTAACATCATTTTGTCTTGAATCATCTTCTTTGCTAGTCATCACCTTTCGTCCCTTGATTAACTAAATCAAATTTATCTAATTAAGTTGTCATCTCCTGTTAATTAAATAAATCTATCTTATTTAATTAATTAATCCTCTAATCTCCATTTAATTAAATAATTCATTTTATTTAATTAATTCCCTCAGGTCACTCTATTAAATTAAATCAATCTTTAATTTAATCTATCTCCTTTTAATTAAATAAATCAAAATATTTATTTAATTAAGTCTAAGTCATCTTCCTCTCATTTTGATTTAAATTAATCCTCAAATCTAAGTCAAAATGGTCAAATCAACTAATCTCCTTTTAAATTAATCAAATCTTGATTAATTTAAGTCTTAATCACCTAAATCCTCTAGATTTTGCAACTTGTGCAATAAATCATTTCTTTTGATTTATTAATTCCTCTAATTACTTTCAACATGATATCAAAAGGGGAATATTTCTCCAAGTTTGAAAATCTCTCCAAATGGATTTGTCCTTCCAACAAGGCATTCATTTCCTCTTACATATCCTTGTGCACTGAGCCAAGTGGCATTTAAGTCATTTCTTTCTCCCTCCAACATGTCATTTCACAAATTTGAAATTCCACCTAATATCATTTATTATGCACATTCATCAAAATGTGCTCATCCTTCCTCCATTCACATCTTGACAAGTGGCATTTGGGCATTGGATGTTGAATGATCCCACATTCCTCCATTTTTCTCATTCTTCCATCTTGTTCTATTTATAGAAGGCTTTTCTTCTCATTTTGGATACACAACTTAGAGAAAAGTTACTATCTTCAAATTTAGAGAAAATTCATCCATTTCCATAGCATTTTTCCATCATCATAGCTAGCTTATTGCAGATTTCATCAAGGAAACCCATTGTTCATCATCATCAACTGGATCAATCTTCATCAAGCTTGCAAAGGAGTTGGGAAAGGACCAATTTCCACATCAAAGTGGCACCAATTCCCCCATGGGATTGAGAGTTTTCATGCTTAAATAGGATTTAATAGCTTTTCTTGTTTTGTTCTTCATTTCTTTCCTATTTTGAGCATTGTAGATGAATTGCATGGGGAATCTTAGTTCTAACTTGCATATGGATCTAATATTATGTTGGTTTGCCATGTTTGTGTAGGTCTAGGATTGAAGTTGATAGTAGACATATGCTCAACCATGGCCCTTTTAAAGGGCCTCTTTTGCAAACTCCTTACCTCCACAATTTTGGTGTCCTCATCAGTAGTAGACAAAGAAAAACACAACGAAAGTTAGGTGGGCTATACCTTTCCAATTACTTTCTTTACCAAGTGAACCTCTGAGTCATGAGTGAGGTATGATATTTTCCTTCTTCGTCTAAATCCTCTAACTCTCTCTTTGAACTATCAACCTCATTGGTTCTTTGTTGAATCTCTAATTCATCCTCAAGTATAGTATCCTCAATATTTGGCTACATTTATACCAATTTTTGCTCCTCAGTTTTAGGTTACAAAGGCTTAGGAGAAAATATGTTCCTTGTAAAGGTCACATTTTAATTGTACATTTTCTTTAGTCTTAATATTCCAAAGCTTACACCTTTTCACACCATTATTGTTCCTTATGAAGACACACTTATCTAATTTGAAATCCAACTTGGATATCTTCTTATTAAGCATATCTATATATGCCTCACAACCAAAAACCCTAATATGATATTGTAATGAAGGATTATTTCTTGACCATGCATTAAGGTTTTTTTCCAAAAGAGTTGATGCATAGAGATCCATTAAGTAAATAATAAGTTGTGCTCACAACTTTTTCCCAAAATTTCTAATCCAAACTAGCTCCACTAAGCATACTCTTATATCTCCATTGTAATCATGTTCATCCACTCTATAATTCTATTCCACTCAAGGGTGTATAGATTTTTCTTATGGTTCAAAATCCCATGTTCCCTACAAAAGCCATAAAACTCTACCTATCTAGTTTTCAAGAATCTAGTTTTCAAGAAGAACTATGAACTATTTGAACTTTGAGAAGACCTTAAATTTACACCTAATGAAGAAAAACCACGTTTTCTTGGAAAATTCATTAATAGAATAAATATAATATAGGTATTTTACCAATGATGGTACATCTATAGAATCAAAAACGTCATAATGAATCAAATCTAAATCCCTATAGAAGGAGCTGAAACAACAAATATTGAGGTTCTCTATCTTTTAGGAGATGAAGCACAAGGGAGGGGTTCCTATTTCACTTAGTTTGCTTAATGAAACCCTAGAGATCTCAATGCAATGATAGAATGAGAGAAAGAGATCTGCAATAGGGTGTCCTAGGCTATGATCAAAGATTAAAAGGGGGTTCACCACCAAGCTAGGGCTTGGAAAGATAAGTAACATGCAAAACCTAATGACTAAACCTAATGATGTGTAAAACTTGAATAAATGACCTAGAAATAAATGCAAAACATAATAGTAAACTGAGAAAACACAAAGGTGCACCTGGAAACTTGTAGAAGCTTGGATGAAGGTCTAAAATGCTAAAAATATTGAATTTAATGCACACTGGGACTCATATGCCATGCTAGGAAATTTAGTCCTAGATTAGGTTTTTTGGGCAGGAAAAGAAATCTGGCAGTGACAAGTTTGGAACTCTTGAAATTTGGAAAAAGGATTGTATTGGGACTCATATGCTAGAAGTGGTGTATCAGTCCTATTCAAATTTTTTGAGGGATCAAAGTTTGAATCTTATCTTCTATCTCTGCTCTTCCTTCCAATTCTGACTTTCGGATCCAAAATGCTAAATTCTACTTTGTAGGTGTCCTTTAGTTATCTTGTAAATAAGGTGACAACTTTGACAAGTTTGCAACCTTGAAAACTTCTTCCAATCTTGCTCTTCAATGTGTCTTCAACCTAGATCTACAAATCACACACTAAAGAGAGGGGTAAATTTTTTTGATAAAGGAAAAAATAGGTTTTACAGGGACCCAAAACCACAGAGTTTACAAAATAGAGAAAAATAAGTCATCAAAGTACCCAAAGAAAGGAAGGCTGTGAAACAGAAAAAAGCAAAAAAGGACAGCAGCCACTAACCAAGAACCAACAAAAGCCAGCACGAAGCTAGCACCAAGCACAACCAAAGCTAACCTAAGGACTTTAAAGTCTCAACAACCTCAGCTTCAAGGTTGCACATCTCCTGGGTGAGCATACTGGCCTTATTCAGCTTATTCATGAGCATTTTAAAAATATGTCGACCTTGTCTAACCCCTTAACAACTCCGGCCTTAGAAGGGTATGATACTGATATTAGTACGTCTGAGGACAAAGATGATTCAGACACTGAATGGGAAGAGGAAGATCCTCCCTCCCCCAAAAAGAAAGAGATGGGTAAATGTTGTTTTGCTAGTGAAAAGGGGTTTTCCTTGGTCAAACCCTGTTTTGGTAATCAAACCTTGAAATGAAATGAAATAGGAAGGAGGAATGATGAATGAACAAATATGTGATGTTGCAACTCACCAAACCCTTGAATAAGATATTGCAAACATGTATGAGATGGATCCAATGGATGTAGATCTTGAATTGAATGCTTGCTTGAATCATAAACCCTACATCACAAATGTTAGCCCAAAAACAAACATGATGCATGATGACTTTGACATGACATTTGATACTTGAATAGTGCTCCAAAATGTCTGATAATCACTCTTGAATGCTCTTGAATGCCCTTGTAAGTGCTAGAATGCTTGAATCCTTGAATTGCTAGATGACTTGTAAACTTGCTAGGAGAAAATATGTGAAATAACCTTGTATTTATACTTGTTTATGCCAAATTTCTTGAAATTACAACACTACAAGCTGACATCAGATCTAGGAGAATCAAATCCCACCAAGAATTTGAATTTAATTTAGGTCTAAGCTAAGTGGGACTCATTCACAAGTTGGGGCATATGAGTCCCATTAGGCTAATCTTGGGACACATTTTTCAAGAAAGGCTTAGATTCATGTGAAACTCAAATCAGGGCCCCAAAACTTAGATGGGACCCATATGCCCAAGGTAGCGTATGAGTCCCAAATCACTAAATTTGGGCCATACAATCCAAAAACACATGAATTATGATTTGATGTTGGTAAATATTGGAATTAATCTTAGAAAGATGCATTAAATAAGGCTCATGGATACAAAATAAGGTCAAATAAGGCATAAAGAAGCCCAATTAATTAATGAAACCCTAGATTAGTGTGAAAGTGTAACTTAGGTACACTTTACAACATCATAAATAAGGCACAACTAGGTCCACTTAGTTTACAAGGTCCCAAGACCTAATGTGAATGTGTTAAACACATTACAACACTAAATCAAGGCAACATTAAGCTCAGTTCAATAGGGAGGGCCCAAATAAGTGCAAAAATGTAGAGGGATACATTTTCCATCACTACATTTAGCCCCCACTTTAGTGAGAGGAGGAACTTGCTTCAAACTCACACTAAAGTAGAAAAACTCACCTCAAGAGGGGTGTAAGTGTACCAATGCTAGTTAGATAGGATGACAACAATCAAGAGGGGTGATTAAGCCCCCAGGATCAAGATCCTATAGCAAACCAACATAGGTACAAAATAACACACATGAAAATGATATAAGGAGCAACAACAAGGCACAAGCATACACTGCCAAAGAAAAATAGAAAACAAAAACAAAACAAAAGGGGTGGATCAAGCTTTGACCATTTTTCCTGCACGTTGTGGATCAAATCTAGGTTGTTTGTCCAAAAATGCATGCTTCCTCTGAGGAAACAAAACTCTAAGTTTTCTATTGGGTGAGTATCCGAAAGGGTGAGGGACATACACATGTGACAAGTATGTGCTCACAAGCAAGTGGCTATGGGAAAGTCACACCTAAGTTTGGCTTCCCATACAACCAAAACAAAGCTATACCTCCTAATAACTTTGATAAGGTGCCACACAACAATGAACTTTGAGCTTCATGAGGCAAGTAAAACTTCATATCTTGAAACTTGTGAACAAAAAAGATGGCACCACAGGGAAGAAAAGTGTGTTATGCAAGGTGGCCCTATAACAGATGTTGTAAATGCAAAAGTAGTGTAAAGTACATTCAAAGGAGTTTTGCTTAGTTCATGTAAGGTCTTAACTTAGGGAAAATTGTGCCTAATGTATCCAAGCAAGGACCAATCGAAGAATAGAAGATTCACAACTTAGGGGATGCAATGTGTCACATCAAGCCACTAAGAGGAATATAATATGCACCCTACGCACAGTGATGGAGGTTGAGCTTTCTAGTGAAACATGGGATCATTTCAAGGCTGTGGGTCACCTGAAGTTGAAATGAACCTCCGGAGAAGGCTGGCTTCCTTTGGGTATCACCTAAACTAACGATTTTCTAAAGGGAAAAGGGAGAAGGAGTACATGAATGAAACTAAACTATGGTGATACACTGAGTTTGATGAGATCAATGGAATACTTAGAGTGCACTTGAAATTTTTCAATGATCAGAAGGATACACATCAATTTCTATGAGCTACGCATTAATATGTCACAAACCGATTTGATACACACTTTTTCAATAAAGGAAAAGACTTTCATAGAATAGAATCTATGTGTGATTATGTAAACATAGCTTTGTGATTCATATAATGGTGCTTTTTACAAAGGAGGGCATGAAACACCAGATAAAGTTATAAAGGAATAAAAAGAATTCACAAGATAACTTGATCATTAACCTGAAATGCACAACACTTTGCAAGAATAGTGACGGAAGTCTAAAGCATCAACAGAGGCCAAGGTAACTCTACAATTTATATTCCAAAATCAAAGTGAGCTACAAAACATACACCAACTGAGAGAGGATTGCTAAAAATCACTAACTCTTTTGAATGCATTATCCGAACTCCTTACAAAAAGGCAAAAAATGACTTATATATCAAAAGTGTGTCGGCTCCTTAGGGCTTTCAAAAATATCAGTCCTCAGAAAAATCTATCCTTAGATCTTTTGATTGAAATTAATGTTGCACTCCTACGTGTCCTTATTGTCCATGTTGGTGAAGGAGTCGCTTCCATGAATGGTCCTCTTCAGATCTTTCGTAGCTACCGCATTCATTTCCTGGTCTCGTGTCCGCTTTCAAACCTCCCTGTCGAGCGCTTTGAATGCTCCTGAGCTCATAACAGATACATGTTGCTTTTCATCCTATTAATCTTCTTCATCCTGGTCAGACTACCATGGCTCGCTTTTAGCTTTCTCTCATTGGTCGAGCATACTCCACGTAGATTCTTCGGGTGGTCAAAAGTTCCTCCTATAGAATCGCATGTCGGTGAGACACTAATTGTGTCTCCCCGATGCGATTAAATCCTCTTGCAACCATCGACATAACATGCGATAGTCGGTGAGAGTTCATAGCGAGCCCAAAAGTCATACTGATATCGCCTCCTCCATCACTAAGACCACACCATGTTGGCAAGACATTACTCCGACAACTGGAAGCTACACCCATGTCATATATGTCAGGGAGACCTTTTGTCGAAAATGCTTCCCCTCGCCGAGAGCTCACTTTTCTTATCGGGGGGACATCTTTATATTGGCAAGAATTCTTGCTGAAGGCACCTTTCATCAAGACCTTGGCCCCTCAACAAGACCTCATACCGAGCGCAGTCCGCTTTCCCTGAGCTCCTACCATTCGGTTCGATGAGACTCAAAGCCGTCGATGAGACATCACGATGCCTCACTTTCCTTGGGCAAGGCCCCCGGCTTTCGACAAGACATTACTTGGTCACCAAGACCTCATGGCGATGGCCTTAACTCCTGGCTAGCACATTTTATATCGGGGAGACCTTCTACCAGGCTCCTTATTCTTTCAACAATGAGTTTACTTTCTCTTCGGTTAGGGAGACATCACTAGGTCGGTGAGACCTTTTATCAGGACCACCATCTCATACCGCTGTGCTACTCCATCAACGAGACACTTGGGTCAGTAAGACCTTACGCCGACCCCTTTATCCTTGGGCGAGCACAAAACATGTCAGAGAGACATCACCGGGTCGGGGAGACCTCTCCCCGACTTGGAATATTACACCGAAGGCTCCCTTAGCGACAGGACCCTCCACATCGCTGAGACCTTATGTCGAAGGCAAAATCCTTCGGCGAGCTCTTTTTTCCTATCGGGGAGACCTCGCTATATCGGCAAGACCACTTACCAATGTCAAACTTTCTCAGTGAGCTCTTTTTGTTGTTGGCGAGACTCCTGCCGAAGGAAAAACACATATCGAGACCCCCTTATCCTTGGCGAGACCACATGCCTTCGCTGAGACATCATGGTGACTTGACCTTCCTTTTGGCGAATTGGGATCCTGTCGGGGTGACTTTCATGTGTCGGCGAGACTTCCTGCCGAGCTCGCTTCGCTTCGGCGACGCCTTTGCTATCGGGGAGACACCTGCCAAACTACTTGCTGTCACCGAGACCTTGGCCCGTCGGCCTAACATTTTCCTGAGATATCATCCCCTGCCGAGAGCACTTTATTTCGGTGTGACCTCGCTTGATCGGCCAGAACTCATGCTGATAATGTCCCCATTCAGCGAGAGCCCTTTGAGTCGGCGAGACATCTGAAAGTTCTTGGCGACTCTCTCCTTAGAGGATTTTCATGCCGAACTTGAACAAGGCAGGCTTCCCAACTGAATTCCTTGTGACCTAGCATCAGATACATGACTTTTTCCCTTGTGCGAATGTTCCATTTGGCCTTCTCGAACCTCTGTCACATGATTTATCTTTCCTGATTGAACCCATTGGTAAAAATTGAGCAACATTTTTGGCGACCTCATCTGGATGTTTGCCTGCTAAACATAGAAACCAGTAGCCAAAACTTGTCCATTGGGTATGGAGTCATTAGGAAAACCTCAGAAACAGACCCAGGGCAACTTTGTACATGGCTGCAATTTGCTTGAGACTCATAGAACACAACAGGTTGCCAAAATGGAAAAACAGGAGAAAAACGAAAAGAAACTATTTACTGTGCTGGAACAACACTTATGGAAAACATAAAACCTAACCTAATATGTACAATAGAGGAAATCGTCAGACTTGAAAACAAGGCTTGAGGTGTATCCCATTGATTGGGATAGGAAGTACTTCACCTTCTGTTGTGGTGAGTTGATAAGCATTGTGTTCTTTGCAGTGTTTAATAATAAATGGACCTGTCCACATGTTGTCAAACTTGGTGTGATGGTCTGGCCTACTTTTCAGAACATCCCATTTAAGAACAATATCACCTTCTTTAAAGACTTTAGTTGTAGATTTCTTGTCAAATGTTCTCTTTGTTTGGTGTTGATGATACTCCAAAGCTTTCATTGCTCTATCTCTTGATTCTTCAAGCTCCATGAGCTCTACATATCTCACGGACATGGGGTCTTGTTCCTCAAACATCTCCAACTGGTGAACAATGTTAAGAGCTGGAAGCTCTACAGACAAAGGAAATATTGCCTCTTTGCCATAAACCATGTATGGTGAATTACCAATAGACCTCTTAGGAGTCACTATGTCTGCCCAAAGTGCATACTTTAATTTAATGTGCCAGGTCCTTTGATTATCCTCTATGGTTCTTTTAATAAGCCTAATGAGATTCTTGTCCGTGCTTTCAGCTAAACCATTACCCTGAGGGTAATAATTTGAGGATGTATTCAAATGAATGCCCTGTTTAACAGCCCAATCAGTTAATCTTAATCCCACAAATGCAAGAGCATTATCAGATATGATAGAGTCAGAAACTCCAAATTTGGTGACTATATCCTCATAAAAACTCAAAACTGAAGACTCTTTTGCTTCTTTCAAAGCTATTGCTTCTATCCACCGTGTAAAATAGTCTGTAGCAGTGAGCACCCACTTGTGACCAGTACTGGATGGTGGATTAATTGGCCCAATAAAGTCGATGCCCCATCTCATGAAGGGCTGCTCCACTTGAATTGGATGTAGAGGCATAGCAGGAAACTTTTCTTTTCCTGCAAACAAGGCACATTTGATACACTTTCTTGACCAAGCATATGCATCCTTAAATAAGCTAGGCCAGTAGTAACCAGCTCTCATGATTCTCCAAGCAGTTGTCCTTGGAGCAAAATGACCCCCTGCAGCTCCATCATGAAACTCATGAAGTACCTTTTCAATCTAATCACTGTGAATAAATCTTAACAGAACACCATTTAGATCCTTTTTAAAAAGAACATTATTTACTAGCATGTATGGTATGGACTGCAATATGAAGTATCTTCTTTTGGCTCTGTTCAAACCTAATGGACACTCACCAGTTTGTAAAAATTGGGTCATGTCTTGAACCCAATTAATTGTTACCACATGCACATCGTCTTGAGCATCCTGAGACTCATTTGTATTAACAAACACAACATCCTTTCCTAATTCATTTTCACTGCTTGACCCTGTAGCAAGCTATTTACAGAGACCTTTACCTCTAATCAGTTTGGTAATCTTGATATCCACATCATATTCCATAACCTTAGTGATCCACCCTGCCCTTTTTTCATTCAGATCTTTACTCAACAAAAATTCCTTGACACTTGAGTGTGCAACCAAAATATGAATTTTATAGTTTGACACTAGAGGCTTAAAATTCTTTAGGCTTCTGATCACGGTGAGAACATGCTTCTCAAAAAAAGTATACCTCTCTTCATAATCAACAAGTATTTGACTAAAGAAAGCTATGGGTTGTTCTAAGTTATCACTATTTTTCTGTACTAGCATAGCAGAGATTGAAGCAGCACTACCAAAAGCATACAAAAAGAAGTCTTTAGAGAAATTCGGATTTACCAATGTTGGAGCTGATGCTAAAGCTTCCTTGATTTCTTCAAAACTGTGTTTTGCTTCTTTAGTCCAACTGAAAACTGCATTTTTCTTTAACATAGCTGTCAAAGGCTATAACAGGTTTGCGACATTAGGGATGAACCTTCTCAGAAAGTTGATTCACCCCAAAAAGCTCTATAGATCCTTCTTGTGACTGGGTAATGGCAACTCAAGTATGGCTTTAACTCTTTCAGGGTCAATAGTAATTCCATCCTTTGATACTATATGGCCTAACGTTTACCTTCATGAACTGCAAAAATACTTTTTGTAGGATTGAGAGATATACCAAACTCTCTGCATTTTTCAAAAACTTTCTTAAGGTGTGACAAATGTTCATCAACGTTCTTAGAATAAACTGTAATATCTTCTAAATAAATCAACACAATCTTATTAATCAAACTTTGAAACACCATATCCATGGCCCTTTGAAACGTGGCACCAACGTTAGATAAACCAAAAGGCATCCTTTTGTATGCCATGGTGCCCCACTTAGTTGTAAAAGCAGTTTTGAACTGATCCTCCTCTTTAACCAACACTTGATTATAGCCCAAAAAACCATCTAATAAGGAAAATCTTTCAAAACCAACAACTACTTGTAAGATTTGTTCCATGGAGGGCAGTGGGTAGTGATCTTTCAAAGATGCTCGGTTAAGATCCCTAAAGTCTACACAAAGTATTATTTCACTATTTTTCTTCCTAACTGGCACAAGGTTAGAAACCCATGAAGTGTGCTTAATAGAAAAGATGATACCCCCCTCGACTAGTTTGGTCAACTCTTTAATCATTAAGGGCTCAAGTTTATGATTCAAGGGCCTTTGTTTTTTTCTAACAGGCTTGACACCAGGTTCTAACTCAATTGTATGTTGTGCAATATGAGGATCAAACCCTCTTAAATCAAAATATTGCCAAGTGAAAACATCATGATACTCTTGGCATAAAACAATGAAAGCTTTCTTGTCTTCAGCTGAACAGATTTTTCCCAATTTGAGAAGCTTACCTTTAAAGATTTCAACTTCCTCATAATGATCCTCTTTCACTTGGATGCCGACTTTTTTCTTCTTAAGCTGATCATCAGAATTGAATATGGACTCTAAGGTAACCAGCCCTTTGGGAAGTTTGTTGGTCTTCAGCTGTATCACTTGATCATCATACTGTTGCTTAAGTTTTGTTTGATTCACCATGGAGAACTAATCTTCTTCGAGCAAAAAAGAAAGAATTTGTTCATCGTTATCAAAAACCTACCAGTGAACATTGTTATCAGTGAACATTGTTATTAGGAATTGATGGCCTGACTACAACTTTCACATATTGCTGTATTTTCTCTTTTCTAATGCCACATGGAATATCAAACTGTGCTCCAATGGCTGCAAGCCTATCAACATGTTTGTTCTGGTTCCTTGGGATAGATACTAAGTTAAAGGCATCAAATTCCTCAATCATATTCCACACTCTGTTTCTATAAGACTTTAGTGTGTCATTTTTAGCAACATTCAGGCCTCTTATTTGATTGACAATTAACTCACTATCCCCATAAACTTTCAAGTGGGTTATTCCTCTCTTCCTTGCCCACTCAAGACCTTGAACAAGGCCCTCATAATCAACAGTGTTATTAGAGCATGCAAAAGCAAAACAGAATGCAAAATAATACTTATCACCCCGCGGAGATACAAGCATTGCACCTCCTCCAGCTCCATTTTTGCTTCTAGAGCCATCAAAATGCATCTCCCATAATTCATTCTACTACTCGAACTGAATTTCTGCACTTCTTTCAAGATTTGACATTTTTGTCCTAGTTTCATGCAATACATAATTGCCCAGACCAACATCCTGAATAAGCCCGTTTGGATTATCAATCACGTTCTCAGCTGCCCATTCATTCAGGAGTACCTCAGGTACACTCACAGCTTGTAACTCTTGTGCTGATGTAAGTTCAGTATCCTCTAAAACAACAGAATTAACATTAACAGCAGATGGCGCATAAGGCTCAATGTGATCCTTGGCAAGGGACTCAAAAGTTATAGTTACCTTAGTACCATACCTAGTCCTAAAAAGCATATGGGACCAATCTGAAGATAAATACCCTCCGATTTTAGCTGTGAAGTCTCTAGACATGCATAAAGCAAAAAATGGAGGCAAATCTATGACAAACACATCTAGCAGGATTGAAAAATTAGGATAGGCATGTAGCGTAAGATTCAGATTTTTAATAACACCTATAGTGTTTACTGCTATCCCATCCAATTGAAGTACTCCCTTTTCTAATGGCTGGTATTATAAACCTAGCTGGTCTGCAATCTTTTTTGGCATTACCAAACTGCTAGCCCCACTATCAACCATGCAATTGTGCACCAATTTATTCCCCACTATTAAGGAAACATAGAAAGGAGGGGGCTTGACACCACTACTTTGTTGTGTGGTACTATCTAAAAGTGCATTGGTTGAAACTGACTTTGTTTGGCCTACAGAGACTTCATTTGGAAAATTCGAACTAACTGGATTTGATAAGGCTGACTGTAACAAATTCATTTGACCAAGGATTGCTAAAGAATCCCACATTGAAATTGAAACATTCATTTTTTTCATACTTTCAACAATGTTGAAAGGTGCAGATATATTTACCTTTGGTTGCATCTTTACAACAACATGGTCAGGTTGCACTTGACTTGTGGATGAAGCATGTAAAGGCTGCTCCTTATTAGTGTCATGACCTTGCTACAAAGTGTGTGGTACTTGTTGATTTGATAGACCAGTAACTCCCTTATCTTTATTTGTTGCTTGTTCTATCTCAAAAGCCCTCTTCTTGGCTCTAGTATTAGCAGCAATAGATGTGTCATCCTGGTTCACTCCACAAAATTCTTCTCTCTGCCAATTCAAGAGAGTTGAATCATTTGCAGGTTGATCCTGCTGTTGTGAATACCCCTCCTTAAGCAAATCTTGTGCACCTACAACATTTTGCACCATAAGAGCTTGATTAATGATGCCATTAGAGCACGTAGCTTGATTATGTGGTTGATTACACGGATAACACCATTCATAATCCGTAGCCAGATTGTTTTGAACAGGAACAAGCTCCTTGACAACACTAATTGGAGTTGGATTATAGGCTTGAAAAGGTCTTGTGTTCACATTCTATCTTGGGCCCTAGTAATTACCCTGATACTGCTGTCTATTCCCCTGAAATTGCTGTTGTTGACCTTGAAAAGGCTGACTTGAGGCCTGATTCTGCTGCTGATAAGGCCTAGAATAGGATTGTTGTTTTTCCAAGTTCACCAACTTGTTACCAAAAGTCTATAAAAGACTTTTGATCTCTTGTAACTCCCGTGATGAGCCTGAAGCAATACTTTCTTGTTTATCAACGGCTGGAACATTAGCTGACAGCATTGGTACAACTGGTAGAGGTGTAAAAGGAGGTATCTGCAAAGGGATATTTGCATGAATCTCTGAAAATATAGGCATTGGTGGCCTAGGAGCGAGTTTACTAGCTTGTATTAAGCTGCTCTCAGCTCTGATTACTATTTCAAAAGCATCTGGCAAAGACACTCCTCACATTGATTGTATCATAACAACTATATCGTTGTTAAGAGCCCTCAAAAAGTACAAAAATGCATATTATAGAGGTGGCCTCACCGTTGCAGGGATTCTATCCCAGGTTCTTTGAAATCTGAAATTGAAATCATCCATCTGCTCTTGTGGAGCCCTCTTAATTGTAGTTAATTGTTCAAATAAAGACAAGTTATCAGACCTATCCTAAAATTGTTTATGCAACTTGTCTCCAAATTCATCCCAAGTTGCAATTGAATTGACTGGCAGGATCCTATACCATTGCACAAGTCTTCCCTTCAATGAAGCAGCTAATAATCTCACAACAACATCCTCTTGGGTTATGTGATGGACTCCGCATAACGAAGCCACATCTCGCATGTGTTCAATTGGGGTAGTCTGGTCTTCCCCCGTGAAAGTTGGCAGAGTCTTCAAGGCTGCCATTGGAATGTCATTGTGTTGTGCCAAATTCAAGGGGCTCCCTCCATTAAAAGCAAAAAAGGGTTGATTCCTTGGAGCAGCCATTGGAGGTGGCTGAGGTAGATTTACTGGCACTCTAGATGAAACCAAAGACGGGACAGCAATGTGGTATCCCACAGATGGAGGAGTAGATTTGGCTCTTCTGGAATAAAAAGATGTTGTCCTTGGCTTTTTTTTTACTCTGCCTTGTCTTCTTGGTGGTGACAACTACAAATATTCAAAAGGGAACAAGCTACTCCTTGTCTGAACTCTTCTCATAAACTGTAGAAGGCGCTGATCTCGAAGTTCTTCCTCTTTACGAAGTTGCCAAGTATGCCAGAATGACCTCTGTGAAGTCCTAAACTTGCTAGTTTCATACCAAACCAGCGATATCAAGTGGAAAAAGTCCCATTGGGCGTGCCAGAAATTGTTGTCACCTAGAAATGCACCCTACGCACAGTGATGGAGACTGAGCTTTCTAGTGAAAAATGGGATCATTTCAAGGCTGTGGGTCACCTGAAGTTGAAATGAACCTCCGGAGAAGGCCAGCTTCCTTTGGGTATCACCTAAACTAACGATTTTGTAAAGGGAAAAGGGAGAAGGAGTACATGAATGAAACTAAACTATGGTGATACACCGAGTTTGATGAGATCAATGGAATACTTAGAGTGCACTTGAAATTTGTCAATGATCAGAAGGATACACATCAATTTCTATGAGCTACGCATTAATATGTCACAAACCGGTTTGATACACACACTTTTTCAATAAAGGAAAAGACTTTCACAGGATAGAATCTATGTGTGATTATGTAAACACAGCTTTGTGATTCATATAATGGTGCTTTTTACAAAGGAGGGCATGAAACACCAGATAAAGTTATAAAGGAATAAAAAGAATTCACAAGATAAATTGATCGTTAATCTGAAATGCATAACACTTTGCAAGAATAGTGACAGAAGTCTGAAGGATCAACAGAGGCCAAGGAAACTTTGCACTTTATATTCCAAAATCAAAGTGAGCTACAAAACATACACCAACTGAGAGAGGATTGCTAAAAATCACTAACTCTTTTGAATGCATTATCCGAACTCCTTACAAAAAGGAAAAAAATGACTTATATATCAAAAGTGTGTCGGCCCCTTAGGGCTTTAAAAAATATCAGTCCTCAGAAAAATCTATCCTTAGATCTTTTGATTGAAATTAATGTTGCACTCCTGCGTGTCCTTGTTGTCCATGTCGGTGAAGGAGTCGCTTCCATGAATGGTCCTCTTTAGATCTTTCGTAGCTACCGCATTCATTTCCTAGTCTCGTGTCTGCTTTCAAACCTCCCTATCAAGCACTTTGAATGCTCCTGAGCTCAGAACAGATACACGTTGCTTTTCATCCTGTTGATCTTCTTCATCCTAGTCAGACTGCCAGGACTCACTTTTAGCTTTATCTGATTGGTCGAGCATACTCCACATAGATTCTTTGGGCGGTCAAAAGTTCCTCCTGTAGAATCGCATGTCGGTGAGACACTAATCATGTCTTCCCGATGTGATTAAATCCTCCTGCAACCATTAGCATAACATGCGACAGTCAGTGAGAGTTCATAGCGAGCCCAAAATTCATACCGATATCGCCTCCTCCATCGCTAAGACCGCACCATGTCGGCAAGACATTACTCCAACGGCTAGAAGCTACACCCATGTCATATATGTTGGGGAGACCTTTTGCATTCAGCGAGACCTTTTGTTGAAAATGCTTCCCCTCACCGAGAGCTCACTTTTCTTATCGGGGGGACATCTTTATATCGGCAAGACTTCTTGCCGAAGGCACCTTTCGCCGAGACCTTGGCCCCTCGGTAAGAACTCATACCGAGCATAGTCCGCTTTCCCCGAGCTCCTACCATTCCGTTCAATGAGACTCAAAGCCGTCGGCGAGACATGACGACACCTCACTTTCCTTAGGTGAGGCCCCCGGCTTTCGGCGAGACATTACTTGGTCGTCGGGACCTCATGGCGATGGCCTTAACTCCTAGCGAGCACATTTCATATCAGGGAGACCTTCTACCGGGCTCCTTATTCTTTTAGCGATGAGTTTACTTTCTCTTCGGTCGGGGAGACATCACTAGGTCGGTGAGACCTTTTACCGGGACCATCTCATACCACTGTGCTACTCCGTCGGTGAGACACTTGGGTCGGCAAGACCTTACACCGACCCCTTTATCCTTGGGCAAGCACAAAACATGTTGGAGAGACATCACCGAGTTGGGGAGACCTCTACCTGACTTGGAATATTACACTAAAGGCTCCCTTAGTAGCAGGACCCTCCGCATCGCTGAGACCTTATGCCGAAGGAAAAATCCTTCGACGAGCTCTTTTTTCCTGTCGAGGAGACCTCGCTATATCGGCAAGACCACCTACCGATGTCAAACTTTCTCGGCGAGCTCTTTTTGTTGTCGGCGAAACTCCTACTGAAGGAAAAACACATATTGAGACCCCCTTATCCTTGGCGAGACCACATGCCTTCGCCGAGACATCATGGTGACTTGACCTTCCTTTTGGCGAACTGGGATCCCGTCGGGGTGACTTTCATGTGTCTGCAAGACTTCCTGTCGAGCTTGCTTCCCTTCGGCGACGCCTTTGCTATCGGGGAGACACCTGCCAAACTACTTGTTGTCATCGAGACCTTGGCCCGTTGGCCGGACATTTGCCCAAGATATCATCCCCCGTCGAGAGCACTTTGTTTCTTTGTGACCTCGCTTGATCGGCCAGACCTCATGCCGATAATGTCCCCATTCAGCGAGAGCCCTTTGAGTTGGCGAGACATCCGAAAGGTCTTGGCGACTCTCTCCTTAGAGGATTTTCATGCCAAACTTGAACAAGGCAGGCTTCCCAAATGAGTTCCTTGTGACCTAGCATCAGATACATGACTTTTGCCCTTGTGCAAATGTTCCATTTGGCCTTCTCGAACCTCTGTCACATGATTTATCCTACTTGATTGAGCCTGTTGGTAAAAATTGATCAACAAGAATGTAGATACAAATAGAGGAATGCCACAAAGAGAGAGAGAGACATCAAACATAACTATATGGGGAGATCACATTACGCACATGTAATCACATGAAAGAAATATGAAAAAGAAACAATACAAAATACTAGTAAGGCACATGCGAATCAACCTATTAGTAGTTCATTTGCATCCCAATCGTGTTCATTGTATAAAAAAGGTAGAAAAATAGCCAAAGGGACAATAGCAAGTGTCAAACTAGGTCCATCACCAAGCTCAACACTCTTTCTAGGAGAATTATCGTTTAAGCTCATAGAAAAGGAAAATAATGTATTTAATTTGTTATGCACTTCTTCGTCAATATTAGCAACCTCATCATCATCATCCAAATTAATCACAATAGGAGGTCGAATGATAATGTCTAAAGAAGGATTTAGCTCTTGTTTTGGTATAGGATCTTTTCATGTCAGTGAAGGGGGAGACTCATCGTGTATTGATTCGGTCAAGTTTGGATGTCGATTTTCTTTGTTTGTTTCTTCATTAATCTTTTGAGCAAGAGCACGATGTCTATTCCTACACTCTCGAGCATTTCTATTTCTCTTAGTTTGATTTTCAAGTTGCGTTTGTGTAGGAGTAGGTTTATCAACCATAGGCTTCTTTTCTTCCCTAAGGGAAGAAACAAAAGGAACCATGGGAGGTTGTTCAACCACTTTCTCTTTAGCTTTGTAAAATTGTTTTATCTTAGGAGGCATGATGTGATTCTTTTCGTTATCTCTTGGTTGTTTGTAGGAAATAGGCAAAGGGTATGTCTTAGGTTAGACTTGGTTGTTTGGAATGTCTTTAGGTTCAATCATGATTTTGTAAGGATTGTAGGCTCAATCATAGGTTGAGGCATGTTTCTAAGGGATAAATTTTCTATGCATTTCACCTTAAACTTTTGATAGGATTTGAAAAAGAAGTCCTCATGGGGCTTGATAGGTTCCATAGGCTCGGGCCAAAATAAATCTAATGAAAAATTTCCATGTGAAGACAAAGGATTAAAGCCACTATGGTGAACTGTAAATATTTCATTATTAAAGAGAAACTTTAAGCATTTGTGCACAACCAATGGGATGAATTCCATAGAGTGTAGCCATGGGTTACCAAGCTTCACACAGAATTGATCTGACATCGAGATGATGGAGAATGAGACATATAATTTTTTCGGTCCTATTTGTAAAGGAAGGGTGATCAATCCCATTGTAGGGAAACAAAACCATTATGCATCTTTATCCATGCTTTTGGTTTGTCATATGTTTCTTGATAGAGTTCATGCATGAGTAAAAATTCTTCAATGATCACATTCTCTCCATAGACGAGATCAATTAATATCCCATTAGTGGGCTTGTCATTGATTTGAACAACTATGTAAAGAGGACCATCAGGTGCATGTTTAAGTATACCTTGTGAGGAGAAAGTAATGTCAAGATGATTTTTAGTTCAACCCTTACGAGGTTGATTTTTGATCAATGCAATTAAACCCTTTTTAATAGTATCCATATCCATAGGACTAGTATCCAGAGGATCTTGTTCAATAGTATCCATGTTGTCATCATCTGTTTCAACATTCATCACATCATTCTTCTTAGTTTCACTAGCTTTGAAAAATGAAATATCATGGTTTGGCATAGGGTTGGTAAAGATTTCCAAGTTTTGGTTAGGAGGGGTAATGAACTTATTTCCTTGATCATTAACACCTCCAATTGAAAGGTAACCAGAATCAATGAGGTTCTTGCACAAGATGTTTAAGACGCTTGCAATGTTTCGTATCATGCCCATTTTTTTGGTGATAATGGAAATATGAATTTGATCTAAAGTTCAGAGGTAAAGGTTTATTAGGATCAAGAGTTTTAATGAGAGGGAAGGTGATCATTTTATGTTCTAAAATTTGTGACATTGTGTTATGAAGGGTATCAAGTAAGGGAGTAAATTGTCTATCCGGATCCCCAAATAGGAAAGGAGTTGTATTCCTTATAGTAACCACTTGGGTATCGACATGTTGATTTATTTGTTGAGGGGGGTTAAGTTGAAGGAAGCCTTTATTCTATTTTCTAAAAGGCTGGTAATTGTTTTGGTTTGCGAACTCAAACTTCTCAGGTCAACTAGAGGTGGGTTTTGTGACATGACTACTAACAAAGTTTTGATAATCACGAAGGGAAGTACACAAGTCTACAAAGGAGGGAAATTTAATTATGGTAATCTTATCTTGTATCTTATTTTGCAAGTTCTTAGTGAACATCTATTGAAGGTGAGGATCGAGAATCTTTACGTCGATTTGGGAATAAAGTGATTGGTAGCGTGAAATAAAGTTAGTAATATTTTCATCATCTTTTTGCTTACATCTTATCAAATTGGCTAAGGTCATTTTAGGAGTCAAATGCGCTTGGAAGTGGTTTATAAATACCTCAACAAGTTCATTCAATGAACAAATTGAGTTATTCAGTAACGAGGAAAACCATTCTAAGGCAGTATCCTTCAAGGATCTAGGGAAAAGCTTAGCCAAGAGCTTATCCTCGAGAATAAAGTCACTACATAAGGTAGTATAAGCAGAAACATGGTTAAAAGGATCTCCTTTCCCTCCATATTTCTCAAATCTAGGCACCTCTATAGCTTGTTGCATCAGCGTTGTCAATATCTCCAAGGATAAGGGATTGCTTTTGACATAATATGTAGGTTGGCCATTTTGATTTTGGTTTATGGTGGAGACTTGATTTTAAAGGGATGAAATAGTTTGCACAAGTTGATTTATGAGGGTGTCATTGTTTACATTTTGAGATGAAGGTGAATATGGTAGAGGTGTATATGTGTTCGAGGGACAAGTGAATGGAATGCTTATGGGAGGTAAAGTGGTAGGAGATATGATGCGTGATGCCACCAAGGTACTAGGGATGCTAGTGGAAATACCCAAGCTAGGAATGACACTACTAGTAGGTTGCATTGTTGTTGTAACTTGAGGGTTGGTATAGGTAGAAATAGAGACAATGGTTGTGGGAGGAGGAATTTGGGTTCCTCATTGACTTTGGACATTGTTTCAAGGTAAAGCACAACTAGTGGTTGAGGTAAGATGTTTTCCAAAGATCTAAACTATGTTATGCACAAGGTCAACTCCTTCTTCACTTTCAATCATGCGATGTATGTTATCTATGGTAGGGATAGTGGTGGTTGAAATGTTTTAAGTACTTACCTGATTTTGTAGGTTTGCTAGGTCTTCATGGATTTGAATTATGTTTTCTTGTGGAATACTAGCAATCATTGTTCCAACATGCATCACACTACTTGAAGGTAGTGAGTTGTTAAGGGTATGGTCCATACCTAATATACTAATTTCAATACTAGGAGTGAAAGAGCTAGATAACCCAAAGATCTATAATGATTGTGCTATCGCGGTATGACATGAGTTTCAAACTCCATCTCACTATAGTATTAGCAATAGGACACCAAGTAGAAAAAATCATACAAGGGACAATCAAAGAAATGCAAGATGCAATGAACACAAGATAAATGCCATGATCTAATTCTAATTCAAATGAAATTAATCTACATACAATGAAATGAAGAAAACATAAACTCTGTGGTGCAGGGGCACCCTTGGTTTCAAGTGCACCCTTGGGTTCATGTAATGAATTTTTGGTTTTGTCTTGTCGATGTTTATTTCATGTTAATAAGGAGGTAATTTCAAATAATTTGGTGTCAAGTTTGAGTTTTTAGGTGCAAGGAAAGTGCAAAAGTGTAAAAGTTGTCAAAATTGCAAAAAAAGTTGTCAAGCAACTTTTGCAAAATGTCAAAATTGACTATTTGTTAGCCACTAACCAAAATATGGTTAGAAATAGTTGGAATATGGTTGTATATGCATAAATATTCCTTGTATGCTCGAGGAGAGGGGTTGGATAAATAATTTGAAGAATAAGTTTCTTTCTTGCATGTGTATTTTTGTGTTTTTCTACATTCTTCTAACTTTTGTCACATTGTATGGACATTTGGTGTACTGTACGGATTGAATATTGTTTGGAACATGTGAAGGATTATCTTAATGTTATTAAGCTTTTGGTTTGATCAATATTCTTTAAGTTTAGAGGGATAAATCAACATTTTGGTGGAACTAGTTAGAAACCCTATCTAAGGTTATAGGGAACAATAAAAATGCCATTTCTGGAGTTTCCTCCATGAACAACCCAAGAAACCTTGTAATAAATTTTTCCCTGATGCCTTCAACCTCCCTACAAGATTTGAGATTTGGATTTGTACATGTGGAAGAACAAGATGATAGTTTGTTGCATTTTGGTTTGTTTTACAATCAAAACTCCTCTTTGGGATTGCCTTGCCAAAGTCTTGGCTCTGTAGCATTGTTTGGTGTTTGATGAAGGCTAGGAAAAGTGGAAGATTGATGTTTACACCTTGGAATCCCTTTGGTTTTCCATTTTCATCGTGGGTTAGAGTTTGCACCTTGTTACATATGAAACAATTGGCTATCCCATTGTAATTGACTGTCTTTTGAAGTTGCCACCTTTTGAATTTGGTTCTAGATGTTGAAAGGTTACCAAACCCTTATGAAAAGGATCGTAACATCATTTCTACCCCTTCACCATATGTTAATCCACACTACTGCAATGTCTTCCTTGCTTGAAGGATCAAAAGGTCTACTAGCTAATAGTGTCAATGTGTAGAAGTCTGCCTTTGCCATTGTTGCACATGGAAACCATTAGTAAGTGCATGTGTAACACCCCTCCATTTTGGATGTTTGGATCGGCAGTGTTTTCTTTGTAATGCTTTGTTTTGTTTATGCTGTGACTTTGGAGCTTGGTTACTTTTGATCGCAATTGTTAAATGATGTGAATGTTATATTTTGATGTGATGTTATTTTATTCTAATGTTATCTTTATGGCATGTTTTGGATTAACTTAGAAGATATTTGATTTAATAATTTTTTATGCTGTTGATCATATCATTGATGTTAGATGCATCAGTTAGTGATATTGTATTGGTGAAGGGGACAGGATTGTATCACTCGCTTGCGAGTGCCCTACAATTCTGAGATTTCCTCTTCATGGTGTGTTTGATCATATTATATATCTATGCATGTTCGATGTACTCTTTGTTCGCAGGTTGACAGGTACATGACATTGACTCCACCTGGTTCGCAGGTTTGAGCGTGTCCAGTGACCCACGGTAATCGATTGGGAGATAGTAGCTAGGTTTTCCGTGCCAAGTCGTCACCCTAGTCATAGTGTGTCATCGGGTTGTTGTCAGGTTGGTTGTTTTAATTTGGTCCATTTCACCTGGTGTATTTATTTAATTTCAAATTTTGAAGGTTATTAGATGATGGGTGTAGTTAAAAGGATGTTTAAATGTAGCTTGTTGCAATGTTGAAATGCTATTTATTTTATTGATTAATTTGATTTAATTAATAAAATAATTTTTAGTTTATTGATTAACTAGGTTAATGGTGATAAATTAAATGAAATAGTTATTTTGCCATTATTGTATATTTAGATTTAAATTTATAATGAAAATGGAAATCATGTTAGATATTTAAGTTAAATTTAAAATAAAAATAGAAATGTGGATTATATTTCACTTTTTGAATATTTGGATAAAACATATTCTTGCAACTTTGAGATTTTTGGTTTTTAAATGGAATTATGAAAGTTTGAAATATCATTCTTTAAAAGTAAATTGTTTTAAAAAATAAAAAATGGAAATATCCTCCAAAAAGCTCAATAAATTTAGTGGGTGGGATATTTTAGGGGTTTGACCAATTTGGGGAAAAAACTCTACTTTAGTAAATAGAATTTCATAATTTGCAATTTGGAATTTGGGGAAGGAGTTTTTTGTTGTGGCTTTGTTTGGATTTGTGAAGGAGTTTGAAATTCTTGCTTGAGCTGGATTCAAAAGAGGAATTGAAAACACCATTGTTAAAGTCTTCAAGCTTTGGAGAAAAACCAGGTTCCCTCTTTGATTTTATTTTGTTTTCTTTCATTTTGAAATGAGTTTCAATCTGTGTTATGCTGTTGAAAAATCTTTGAACTGCTGTTTGGAATTTCAATTAAAAACCCATGTCAAATTTCATTTCAAAATTTGAAAAACTCTGTTGAAATCATGGAAGAGAAAACTAAGAAAAATTCAAACAATGAAATAGAAAGATGAACAAAAAAAAGAAATTTCCAATTCAAATTAGCAATTAGAAATTATCCTTTCAAATGATTTCGCTGTGTATTTTGTTCTGTAGGAAAATTTTGTCCATTTTGACTGTATTTTGAGAAATATATATATATATATATATATATATATATATATATATTGTGAATATATGTATATATATACATATATACTGTATAGGCATGTGCCCAAAAGAAAATTCTGTGGAGTTTTTATTTAAAAAATTTCTGTTTCTTTGAAAAATTCGCAGTAATAGGGAAGTTACTGGTTATTTTTGTTTTCTTTAAAAAAATTTATAAACGAAATTAAAATTTATGGTTTTTATGTGCTGGGAGGCTTCCCACAACCACCCCCCTATCCATGGAGGCGCTGGTTGTGCAGCGCTCCCCATGGTTGGGGAGGGGCTGGGTAGCAGCCACCACAGGCGTGCGTCCTCTGTTGGGGGCTGCGCTGCTGCCAAAAAGGTTTTTGCTTTTTTTTATTTTATTTTTAAAATTTAGTTTTTGATTTTTATATATATTATATTATATATTTAATATATATATATATTATATATAGTAATTTTATATTATATATATACTATAATATTTATAATTATTTATTTATATATATAATGTATATGTATTATATATATATTTATATATAATATGTATATATTGTGTGTATATATTTAATGAATATATATTATGCATTTTATGTTTTAATAATTTGTAATATGGAATTTTTTCTTTATCGGTTGATTTAAAATATTAATATGTTTAAATGATAACTATATATTCAACATATATTTATATATGTGTGTGTATATACATTAAGTATATACATTTATATGTATATTTATAATATGATTATAGTTAAATATAGATCATTTCAAGATGATTATTGTCATGATTAATAGAGGCAAATAGTGGATTTTATATATAATCTAATGGTTTATTTTAAAAGTTGATCTTTAATAATCAAATGTTTTATTTAAAAGTGGATGTTGTAAGCAAATGATTTTATTTATAAAGATTATTTTAATCCTTATCTATGATTGAGCAAATAGAATTAAATTATTAATCTTAAACTCCTTAATGTTGCCCAAGTGATTTGAATTACTTTTGAGTGTGCCAATAATGTTGATTATTTAATTGATTTCATGTACTATGTCATTGCTTGGGTTGGGTTTAGGAAACCCTAACATTAGTTTGTTGAGTTGCCTGAAATGCTTTTTAAATGATGTTTTTGTTCATTCTCGATGTTGGGCAAATGGCGTTAAATGTCTAGTAAGTCTTCCAGAGGAGTTCTCTAGTTTGGGATGTTTTATGTAGTGGTTTGATTTGCGAATCGCCTTGGGAAATGTGTAGAGTTGTACCATGTTGTTTCACCCGGTTTTCATGAACAGGGATGGTTTGTGCCTCCTTGGGAATAGGAGAGGGTTATGTGGTTTGTGTCTTCTTTGGATTAGGAGTGGAGTATGTGTTTTGTTGCCTCCAGTGTTTAGAGAGGGTTTTGACCTTTGTTTCCTCTAGTGCTTGGAGAGGGTTTGACCTTTGTTTCCTCCAGTGTTTGGAGAGGGTTTTGACCTTTGTAGCCTCCAGTGTTTGGAGAGGGTTTTGTAATTTTGTTTCCTCCAGTGTTTGGAGTGAGTTTCCTTTATTTGTTGCCTCCTTAGTTTGGAGAGGTCATCTTATCCAGTTACTCATTGTGGTTTATACCGTGTATGTTGTCAATAGGAGAGTGGCTCTTTGTGGGGGTCCGACACACAAAGGGGCGCCAGGGTAACTCACATAGGGTTTAAGTAAGTGATAACTTAAAAAGAATTAATGAAAAAATATTAGACTAATTAAGATAATTAATGCCTCTCTCATAACTCATTCGCTTTTAAGGTTTGAGATGAGATGAGAAGCACAATTGGTATGAGGGTTCGATGGCTGGTAGAGTTGAACCAAGATAACCCAAGATGGGGGTTCGGTTGCCTAAGATAGTTGAGCCAGGGTAACTCATAGAAAATGTCGTGTGACACTCTCTCTATGTCAACCAGAAGTCAGTTGTTGTACTGCGTAGATGACCATTGTCCTCTGGAAGCATTGCAACCTTTGTGTTAAGTGATGTTGTACTTGTATCATTTTCAATTCAGTTATGTTTTAGCTTGTGTCTAGTGCTAGATGGTCTTGTGTAGGAATTCCTGGTTACTATCTCCTAGCACGGGGGGTGAGCTTTCGGGGATCACACGGTTGGGTGGAATGTGCACCTTAATCCGTTGGGTTTCCTTCTTGTTCGTGTGGACGAGATTTCCAGTTGGAGAGCTCGTGGGATCCTGTTTCTTCTCTTGCTTAATTCTTTCAGTTGATATTGTATTTTATTACCCCTCATTTGTTATCGAGGTGGGATTTGTAATATGTAATCATGCTTATTGGATTTATCTCATTCGGGGAATGAGTGTTGTAATCATGTTGTAAACTATATTATTGGAATCAAGTGGTATCTCATATTCTTGATGTAAATTATTATGTATGGAATGTATGTGAACCTAAATTGTTAAGTAATTAAATGTTATGGTTTTAATTCATGTTTCTTGTTTGTGTTTAAGTAACTCAGTCTCGTAACCTTAGGGGATTGGTTGGCAATGGTTAGTGAACTTGCATGTTAATTGTTCTTTTAAAAAAAAAAAAAAATTAGTTTGTTTGTGTAGTAAATTGCAACTTCCCCTAGGGTTGCGTGGCAGGGCGTTACAGCATGAAGACTAATTTGTATTGGTAAACCCTACCCTTGATCTGTATCACTTTGCAAATTGAAATAGACAACTAACAATAGCAAACAGAAACACAGAAACAAAGTTTTTAATGTTGGAAAATATATTTTAAAATCTATAATGGGATTAAATTTCCTAGAGGGGCGTATGAGTCCCAATCAGGGTTTTCCAGGGTTTGAATAATGAATAATAATCACCATAGAATACCCAAAAATCAAGAAAAACCACCTATACTGGGACTAAATCGCCTAGAGGGGTGTATGATTCCTAGATTAGGGTTTTTGCACCGTTTTCAACAAATTCTATGCAAATGTTATGTTTTCTATTTTGAATGATTTCTATACTAAGTGGAATTACAACTTTTAGATGAAATTCAATGATGCAAAAGGAAAAAATATAACCTATATGCACTTTCACTAATGCACAGTTTAGAAACCCTATATGCAAATTAACTAATGCAAGACCTAATGCAAAGTTAATGAAAGCTAGATCTAGGATTATGATGCACTCAAAATTAAAATTAAGGTGTTCTAAATGTAGGTTCACCAAAATGAAATAAATAAAATAGGGTTTCTCTATCTTTTAGGAGATTAAGCACAAGGGAGGGGTTCCTATTTCACTTAGTTTCACTCAAGGAAACCCTAGAGATCTTGAAATCCAATGATAGAATGAGAGAAAGAGATCTACAATAGGGTGTCCTAGGGTATGATCAAAGATTAAAAGGGGGTTCACCACCAAGCTAGGGCTTGGAAAGACAAGTAACATGAAAAACCTAATGACTAAACATAATGATGTGTAAAGCTTGAATAAATGACTTAGAAATGAATGCAAAACATAATAGTAAAGTGAGAAAACATAGAGGTGCACCTGGAAACCTATAGAAGCTTGGATGAAGGTTTGAAATTCTAAAAATACTAAATTTAATGCACATTAGGACTCATACAGTTGCTTAACACATAGTTTTCAATCAACTAGTAAAAGTTGATATGCACAACTCAACACTCATATGATATTGCATAAATGTTTCATAAGAATGCTACGATACATACAGTCCTAGAAGGAAGATAAATTTTCCTCACAACTAAAATCTGTTTGCATCACCAACATAACCTATAACCTGCAATATACACATCTCCTCTGCTTAAAAGTGCTATTAATGAGATAATTAACAAGGAATAAGAGAAAATCACATGTAAATTTATCAATCATTCAACACACTCAATGAAATAGATAACTGAGAAGGCAGAAGTTGCTTTCTTTATTGATCTCCAAAGGTGAAACTATACATACAATGTCTGTAGATGAGTTACAAAACTCAGTATTCTCCTCTAAGGACTCACAAAAGTCACAAAGCATAAAAATGCAAGTAAGAACTCCCTACAAAAAGAGGCAAAAATGCCATATATACGAAAACTAAAAGTATCGCCCCTTTGTTTTAGGGTTTACAAAATATCAATTTTTCAGAAGGGTCGTCCCTCAGATCTTTTGGAAATAAAGCTAATGCATTCAATGTGCATCCTCTGTGTCCATTTCGGTGAAAGATCGCTCCAGGGATGGCCCTTCAGATCTTTTGCAACCATGCATTTAATGTACTAACCTCTGGCCTTCGTGTCCACTCAAATTTCCTTGAAGAGCTGCCTTGAATGCCCCTGAAGCATTACCATTAATATCAATCTTCCCTTTGCCAGTAGACCTCACAGTTGTCCCCAAGATTGACGGCTTCTTCTTTCTGCTTAAGATTTTTCTATAGGTTGACTTCCCTTGCAAGCAGCTTCAGAATTTCCCATCAGATCTCCACACCATTGTTCACTGAGCTGCTCCATTCGCTTTTGATCTTAGAGTAAGTCCGTGTCATTTATGCTCTATTGATGTCATTCACAGGGGTAGTCAAATAGTCAAACGACTAATGGTTTTCCTTTGGTTCTCTCTGATTGGTTGAACATATGCCACACAAGGTCCCAGGCGGTCAAAGGTTATTTAGCAAGAATCGCATGTCGGTGAGACACTGGTCGTGTCTCCCCGATGCGATCATACTCTATAGCAGCATCGCATAACACGTGACGGTCTGCAAGACCTCATAGCGAGCTTCAAAAGTCATACCGATATCGCTTTTGTTGTCACCCAAACCATCGGCAAGACTATATCGCATTTGACAAGAGGTCTTGCTGAAAGTACCTGACAGTAGATAGCACTTCAACTAGACCATCGAAAAAACTTCATCAGGTTGGTAAGATGTTACAGCAAGCAACCAAAGTTATAGCGATATTCCCTTTTCACTAGCAAGTCCATCGCACTTGGCAGGACATCATTTAGTCGGCGGGAGGTCATAGCGGGTTCCATTAGCCATAATGATATCCTTTTCCATCACTGAGACCTCACTTGTTGGTAGGACATCATACCGAGTGCAAATCTTTCACTCAGAGTCTCCCTGATCTTAAGCTTGTGAACCACTATCGGCAAGAGCTTCCTTGTTGGCAAGAGATTACACCGAAGGCATAACCTTCGGCGAGACATTCAGCAGTCGGCGAGATATCATGTCAAGCTCCTGCGTTCTTGTTGAGCTCATTTCATTTCGGGAAGACCCCTTCTTGGTTGGCAAGACCTTTCGCCGAGATCTCCATTTCGCCGAGATATTATCAGGTCGGCAGGACCTCTCCCCGAAGGTAAACAACTCTCCCCGACGCCAGCCTTGTGAACAACTTTTTGCGTGACTCCCACTGGTTGGTAAGACTTCACAATGGGTGGCAAGAGTCTTACCGATGTCCCTTTCTATTTCGGCAAGACTATCAATGGTTGGCAAGACCTTACACTGAGCGCCAAACATTACACCGAGACCTTTTCGTTTCAGCGAGACCACCCTCGATCGGGGAGACATCATAGTGAACAAGGGTTCTTTTCCCCGATGACAATCCCTTTTTAGCGAGCTAGCCTTGTGCACAATGGTCAGTGTGACTTCTTTCTAGCGAAGAGATACATAAAAAATCTTGGCGACTGAAATGTCTGGGCGACCAATGTATTTCAAATGAATAGAACCATACTGTCAGTTGGCAAAACATCTAGCTGGTCTCAACGACTTTCTTCATCAAGAGTTTTATGCCAAATCTGACTGAGGTAGGCTTTCCAATAGACTTCCTCGTCAAATAGCATTAGATGCATGATTTAATCCTGCACAAAAATTCCCCCATTTGGCCTTCATGAACACCTGAAACATAGATTCCCCTATTGAGCCCGCAGTTGAAAATTAGGTAATAGTAACAAGGGGGAGAATGTTAGAATATTATATCTTAGTATAGGATATAGGTTAGACAATATAATGCCCAAAATTTTACACCAAAATATAGTTAAGGACAAGGTACAAATTTCAAATTTTGATCACAAACATATGCATGATTCACAAAGGCCACTTCCTATCCATGCACTTCATGAAAGCATAACAACATTTGAGCAATCAATTATAGGAACTTGGTCAAGTAAGCAATTGTTTTGACAATAATGATCGGGTTCAAGTGGAGACAAAAAATCCACATTGTCGAGATAGACCTAATTAGTTCAACTAACTAATCAATAACTTGAAACATAATTCAAATTGCACATAAAATGATAAAATATATACCGATAGTAATCTCAAAGTAAAAATAAGAGAACAAGACCTAGGGGCCATACCTAGTCCTTGAGGGCTCGTCTTTGATAGCCTTGCCTACGTATTAGGAAGAGGCTTTGTAGTTCAACAACTTGAGATTACCAAACTCATATTTGATTGACTAGAATTCCCACATTCCACCCAAGTTTAAATCACCATTGTCTCACAATGGTAGTAAATACAAGAATGATGAACAATGATGTCATGCCCACATTTTAATGTGGATCTAACACAAATGTCACCATTTTTTTGTTTAGACATGTTTTTATTGTAGAAATTATGGATGCACAATCATCCTATGAAGCCGTGGCCTTCAAAGGATCTTTTCCAAGAAGAAAATCACCCACACAAAAGTGTTGCAACTTAGGCATGCAAATTGAGTTTCTATTATGAGATTGATATAGAATGATTTACAAATGTACAAATTCCTTGTATATATAGGCAAGAGTGAAATGTAGTATGCCTTATGATGCTGACATGTGTCTTGATCTGACAACATGTGAACCCTAACTAACTACTTAGGTTTATGTGAAGATAGGATAAGACTTCTAGAAAAGATAACTCATCCTTCTAGAAGGAATCTTTTATCCTAAATACATGTGAATGGGGATGGTGCCATTATAACTGATTGCCTAGTAAATGTAACCTAGGAATTAATCAAATATTATGCCTAGGTAAACTTATGCTAGTGTAATTTAAATTATTAATTACACCAACACCCGCCATAAGTGCAACTTAGGGAGGAAATGAAAATGCAATGATTATGCAATGATGGAATGATGGGTATTAGCTGCATGATGGCCATTTTAGGTACCCTTTTACACATGAAGATGAACTACAACTAATCTCCCACAAATAGAGCAAAGGGGAAAACCGAATGGGAAGAAAACCCCTCTCCAAAAAGGAGATGAAATCCAGATAAGTGAGGAAGGATGGATGACTCCATGATACCCCCCAACTACACCATCCTATCACAAAGATACAATACAATCAATAGTCCCCCCATAGGAAGGAAAGAGAGAGACTATGTAGCCCCCCCACAATATGTGATCACCTACAAAAATGGTAAGTTCCTATAGACAAAACATGATCCAATGTCAACAAACAACTTGTCTCCCTTTCAAAAGAAACAAAACCAAGTAGAAATGCAAGGATGCTTCCCATTTCAAATAGGAATTGAAGTAAGGAAGAATGAATATGGATGATGATGGTGTCTTTGAAAGCTACTCATATGTCTCCTTTCCCAAGGAAGATGAAGATGTGAAAATCAAATCAAGTGCATTCCCAAAAGGTGACAAACCAAGAGTATGTGGAAATTGATCTTGAACAAGATCCAAAGACTGCAATACGATGATACTTCGATTAAAGGAATGGATGGAGAGTGGATTGCCCCCCCAGAATGAAGTGTCCTTAGAACCACTAAAAGAAGTCTGAAGCAAAAAATATGTCCAAACCACAGGTCTCTTGCTAAGAAGAATAAAATCCAATGGTAGATGCTAAAGAAACTCCAACTCCATAATGAAATGGGAGGGAGGAAGCCTCATGTATGAAATCTCTAAAGAGGAATCAAGTGCCTCCAATGTAGTTTTACCAAGATCAGGATCCCCAATCAAGGTCCAACCAAAGGAATGTGGAGACTCAAGAAAATCCTCCAAAATAGAATATGCATAGAGGAGAGATATCCCCTCAATAATTTCCTGGAAAAACCTGTAGAAGTATCCAAGTCTACAATACTTGAAACAAAGCCATCCTCTGATGTCGTGTTTGGAAAATTGAATATGTCCTAATGAATAGAAATGATGGAAGCTTCAATCAATGACTCTAGACAAAGAATCACTAAAGGTGAAGGTCTATCAATTATATTTGATGGAGAAGAAGGAGCCTTTGAAGAAACCTTGTCAACCTCTTCAAAAGATTCAAAGTATTCCAAACAATCAAACTCCTGCACAACAATATCATCATGGGGTATATGATTTGAAGAATGAAGAGTTATATGACATTTTGAATCATGATCATCAGGGAATGATGGAGTATTAGGATCTCCATATAGCTCCCAAAGCTTAGTCCAAAGAGTATGAGGACAGTCACAATGATCAATAGTTTTTGACACATCATCAACAACATACATTGCAATAACCCCTAAAACATCATACTTTCGACAATTCCAAGCAAATTTTTGGATAAAATTATCAAGACGAGGAACCAAAGTATACAAATATTGCAACAATTAAAGTGATTGAAGATGATGTATGATGAAATCTCTCCATTGTCTATAGTTTCCCTTTCCCAACATTATCAGTAAAGGATGACTTGAAAACCCCATAACAAATTATGACAAATCTCCAAAATAACAAAGATATTGACCTTAAATATTGAATAGAAACTTCCAAATAGTGATATGCAACTAAAATGATGTCCCTTAATGCAAGAAACCCTTCTTCAAATTTTAGGATGTCCAAGTATTTGACAAAGTGCACCAAATAGAAAAAAAACAATGCAAAGCACCTGGAGTTGAAACTGAACAAAAAGAAAGGATTGATAAAAAAACACTAAAATACCTTCCTGATTGATGCCACTGAAATCACCAAATATCGACAATCTGATAGGAAGATATGAAATTTTGAGTCCAAATTAAGGTTTTTTCTTTAGTTAACTATATCTTTTTATAGTAGCATAATTTTAGAAAATGGAGGGCACCAATGGAAATTACACTGAAATACCTTTCCAACGATATCTTGTTTGCCAATTTTTGAGATCATGGTGAAAAGATATGCCCCTTAGAAGATCACTGTCCTATTAGGGCCTAACAGGCTAATTAGGTTCAAAAAATTAGCACCTTGGCAAAAAAAAACACCCCTTGTCCTTGATGTGACCGCAGGCTAAAGTGAGGCAAAAAATGCCACTGGAGGAAAAAACATTTGGTCGTGTATGTGATCGCAGTGCATGTAGAGAGGGCTAGGATTGACATGGCAGTGAAGTTGTGATCATAGGGAGTAGATCGGTCGATAATGGTCAACATTGGGAGGAAGCATGGGCTGGTAAAGACATCGACAATGAATGTGCTAGCGGGAACACAAGATGCTAGCGATACAGGCGACAACGGTTAGTGAAAGGACCCCCAAGTGGCCGACAATGAAGTACTTGCAAAAAATTAATGCAGCCGACAAAGCATATTGTTGCAGACTTTGTGATAGCTGGCGAATATAAAAATTGATTTTTAATATTGCCAAACGGAAATTAAAAATCAAAATAATATTTTTAAGTATACACCAACTATGCAGAAATTTATAAATCAAAATGTATGCCGACTGTGAAATATTAATGTCGATGGAGGAAAAATATATGTTGTTGGTAAAAAAAAAAAACCCTATATAAAAGAAGCCTGAATTAATGAAAAATAAGCCTACTGATCTAAAAAAAAATTCCACAGAGTACGATGGACAAGGAAACGATTTTTTTTTGCAGACTATACAATCCAAATGGTATGAATTTGCAAACCCTAAAAAATACCTCTAATGGCTTCCAAGTTGATATCTCCGATTTTGACGAATGGGCAGGTGATCCTAGGGTTTTGAGGCCTTCTGAGCGCAATGGCGAGGTCAAAGAGAGTCTAATCTACACCAAAAAATTAGCTTGGTCCCTAGGTGGAGCCAACTAGCCTGCAATGAATCTCTCTAGCCCAACTTTCTTGATCTTGAGATGAATCTTCAATGGAAAATCTTTGATACCATGTAGAAATTATGATGCACAATCATCCTATGAAGTTGCAGCTTCATAGTAGGATAAATCACCCACATAAAAGTGTTGCAACTTAGGCATGAAAATTGAAATTATATTATGAGATTGATATAGAATGATTTACAAATGTACAAATTCCTTGTATATACAAACAAGAGTGAAATGTAGTATGCATTATAATCCTGACATGTGTCTTGATCTAACAACATGTGAATCCAAACTAACTACCTAGGGTGATGTGAAGATAGTATAAGACTTCTAGAAAAAAAAACTCATCCTTATAGAAGGAATATTTTATCCTAAATACATTTGAAGGGGGATGGCCCTATTATAACTAATTTCCTAGTAAATGCAACCTAGGAATTAATTAAATATTATGCCTAAGTAAACTTATGCTAGTGTAATTTAAATAATTAATTACACCAACATTTATTTGACAGTCTCCTTTAAACTCTTAAATGTGTCATAAAGTAATAGCAATGATAAGAGGGTCCCCCCTAAAATGATTTATCACAACTTAATTCCTAGTACTTGATTTAAGATGCAGTTATAATCCTAACTTGAATAAACTGATTTAAGTGTAGAATATTTGTCCCCAGATAATTTATTTGAAATTTATGTGTATAGAAAGTTAGAAACTCGATGATAATAACACTCATATATACCCTTTTTGTTACACTTAGAAATATATTGATAACATTACTATGTTTTATCTGCATTCCTCAATGATACGAGATTTTTCCTTGCCAATTTAATTAGATAAGAACTCATAGATGTACATGCAATATTGTTATTTATAGTAGCCTTGCTAACACTAAATTAATTATCTTACTTAGTATTTGAATTGTGTACCACTTGGTTTTGATACTCCTTATAATATAGGATTAGTGAGAGAGACTATTTTGGGTGAGTTAACAATAATAATGTGAATTTAATATTTATTAGTGAACAAATTAATTGATCTAACTTATAAGAATGTGGACTGCTCTAACACTACCCTTTAGTATTAGTAGGATCCATACATTTTCAACTTCATTTTTACAATAAAAATGAAGTTTCTTCATAATAAAGACTTATTTAACAAACATATATGGATAAAATACATGTCAAGATCAAGATCATATATTCAACACTACACAATATATTTTTTGCCACAATTTAAAACTTAATGTTATCAACTATGATCACAAATGTGTCTTATAGAGTTCCTTATTGGAGCTCAACCCTCCTCAAAATAATCTCCCCCAAGTTCTTTACACAATTCCCTTAGGTCTTAACCAATACCCACAAGTCTTAAAATCATTGTTACGTCTTAGATGTACAGTGCTTTATAATTAAAAGAATAAATATAGAGGAAGAGAATACATAATGTATATAAATCCTTATGTATATTAAAAAAATAGTTGACCACTATGATTGACAGGGACACTCCTCCTCAATGACAACTTCTTGAGGCCCTAACATTGTTTAGAATGTAGATAGTTTTACATTTCATAAAGGTTTCATAAATGTGGTTGCTAAGTTTCAAGCCTAATACTTCATGGCTATTAGTGGCTACTAGAGTTGAGCTTGGGTTTCCACAACCATAACATGGAATATAACTACCATTTGACTTTCAATATTGATATTGCTTGAGAGTAATTTAATCATTGAGAACTTTTTTTTAAAAGTACACATGGATTTTAACATGCATTGTCCTTTGATGCATAAATAGAGTCTTGGCAAGAGAAATGCAACTCTAGATATTACAAAATAAAATAATACTCTCATTTGTACTGGTAGAACACAAAATCACACAAACAACATGAACAATTTCTCAGATCACAAACTTCATTCAATTTTTTAATATGTACCCAAACATTTTATGAATTTGATTAATTTGGAATGAAATTAGCATAGATGAACACTAAATTAATTCTAATTCTTCCTAAACAATATAAATCCAATTTCATTCATATTCCAATCACAACAAATCTAGAAGACATAAATTTACTAACTACATCGTATGCAAACCCCAAGCCTCTATATTTCACATTTTCCTCCTCTTCGAGTTAGCATCACCCACTTTACTTTAACTATAATTTATTTATGAATTTCAATTGTCTTTTCTCCTTTAACCTACAAGCTCAACCCATCCCCTCATCTTCTTCCTGTTAAGGTGTGGCTGGGTGTTTACTTCTTTATTTCTCTTGCACTTGTGATGCAATTCAAACTCTTTACCCAATTTATTTGCAGTTTATCTGAAACTCAACTTTCATTTTCTCATCCCAGTGCCATGTCTCAACTATTTCTTTATTTCCTATGCTAAACTCTTTTCCCTTCACGTTGGAGTCTCCTCCCCTTTCATTCCCAAAAACTAGATCCTAAATGCTACCTTAGAATCAGCCTTTCCTGTCTTCAACAGTCGATTCTCCTTTGTTCACTAATTCCAACACCTTCCTCTACTTTTTCGTCAACCCTTCTCCACTAATTCACTACTTTCTTCTTTTCTCTAGAACTGCTTCTTTTTAAAACAAAAAAATGTTTTCCTCCTTATTCACCAAAAAACTCATTTCTTTTGTCCACACGCTGATTACCTTTTTTTCCACCATTATAATTATCTTCCAATCAGCAAGATCAATAAGAATGAACCAATCAACATCATGTTGCCTCATGAAATGGCCACCTATCATGGGTTACTAGGAAAAAGAGAAAACTAGAAAAGCAATAAAACAAACCAAAATTTTCGAGCCAAAACTGATGAGGTTTGATGCCCCTACATCAGGCTCCCCAAGGGACAAAACATATGCTCCCACACATGAGGGAATTAATTCTAGAAAGTATTTTTATGTTCTTTTCTTCTGTGTCTTCCAACATCGCTTTGGAACAACAACCATGTTTTCAAGTTGTTTTCACTTGTTTGTCATTTTATTTTTGTATCTTCTCCTTCGTATGCATTTTACATCCATAAGACTCAAAACCTCCATCTCACATTCATATGTATCATTTTTATCTTCTTTCTTTAAACTCTTGCCATCAATAATTTCATGCAAAGAGTCAAAAGCATCATTCCTAAAATCATAAAAAAAAACTTGCTTACTGTTTACCTTGCATGTGCGCTCCTCAAGATTCTTCCAAGTTGTTCCTGAAGATAGGTCAATCTTCTTTTCCTTTTCCATAGCAATAGCTTCTTTATCATTAGTTGCCAACTTCATATTTGTATCTTTTGTTGTCCCATTTGTCTTCATACCTTCATTAGCGAGCTTCTCCATCGACTCTTGTCCTATCACTAAAAATTATTCCCACAAATCTTCTATACTTTTTGCACCTTCTTCAAATTCCTTTTTTGTAATTTCTTCACCATTCATATCTTTGCCTTCCATATCTACTTCTTTTTTTTACTCTTCTTTCTTCAATCTTTCATCAAACCTTGCTTTTCACTCTCACTTTTCATTGCTTTTTCTCAGTGAGAACTTTCTTCACCTCTTCTGGTGCACATTGCTCACTTGGCAACAATCTGCTATCTAAACCTCTTTCATCTACTCTTTTCAAGGCAGCCATATTCTTCCCTCTTCTTTTCTTCTACAACTATAGCGTGGATTTGAGCCTTTATTATTGGGAAATATTTCTGCACATGAAAACCTTTAAGAACATTCCCACTTCAATCCTTAAGCCTCTTCCTTTCTCTAATAAGCCTCTTTTTTCTTCCTTCCCAAAAAATCCTTTCAAAGATCTTACACAACTTTTTTTATATTTTGGACTCTAAGGAAGTTGAATTGTTTCAAGATCAGGTGGTTACAACAACTGAAATGATCTATAGGGTAGAAAATCTAATTCAAATAGAAAACTTCACAAAGTCTAGTTCATTTCTCATATGTTGCAAATAGTCAACTTAGTTAGAAAACTTTGCATATTTGGTTCACTATTGGGTTCTCGCAAATGCCTATTTCGTTTTCAGGTTCCTACAAATGTTTGGTTTTATATCAAGTACTCACAAATAGTTAGTTAAATTACATAGAGAAGCCCAACAATTTGAACTTTGCTATCATGATTGTATTAGCTTGAATTACATAGAGAAGCCCAACACTTTGAACTTTCCTAACATCATGATTGCATTAGTTTTCCAATATCTAGTGTCCATCCAAATAGTAATATAAGAACAGATTCAGTTGGCAAGTTCTATTGGGAAAACTTACACTCCATACTTGGGTGATGTCATGATTACTTCATCTTCATCATTTTTTGTGGAAGTTCCTTTTCTTACTGAACTGAAACTTTTAAATAGTGCACTTATCTAGTTCAATTACATTCATCTGCAACCATACAATGCTGACATCATCATGTCAAAACTGTTCAACTGAACAAGTTGATTAAACTTTTTAAATGTTTAGTTCACTTGAGTTTACCTACAAGTTCCAATCACATTTAATATTTTTGAAAAATTAGATGGGAAAGAAGTTCCTACAAGCCAGTTGGTTACAAGGTTCCCACAAATGCCAATTGCACGTGAAATTCCTAAAAAGTCAAACGGGCAAGGAATTTATATAAAGCTAGTTGGAAATGTGATGCAGAGGGTCAGGGACTTTTGGAAACACACAATGATTTCAAGGTTTACAAGGTTGCAATCTCAAGCTATCTCCCAGGCACCCTAACGGAGACAAGGCTCAAAGGTTCACTTGTGAATTAAAAAACCTCCCTTATGGTTCCAAACCATTTGAAATCAACTTGAAATGAAAAATAATAGATGATCAACCCAAATTCCAAAGCAAATCAAAAGAACTTCACAAATCCACTTGTTAGATGCACTCTTTCCACCAACACAGCCAAACAGCTTCACGGGACTTTTCACCCAACTTTTCCAAAATACTTTCCAAATAAATAATGGATTTAGACACCCATTAAGGACTTACATAACATACTTCAATATCAGATATAACTCCTTTGGACCAGTTTAGACTTCCAATACATCACCATGGGAAAAACAAGGAAAATAGGTCAATTTAACAAAGGAAGTACCCTTCAAACTTATCCAATCATCTTGAAACCTTGGGGAAGAAAATTAAATGGCTCAAAACCACAGAATCCACAATTAGTTTGCACTTGTACGGCCAAAAACACTCCCAACTCAAAAAACCTCCTTTTCTAATGCAAAAACAAGGGCTTCTTGAAAACTAACCTTCCAATCACTTCCAGAACTTCTCATTGACTCTACACCATTAGGACAACATATTTAGTCAATCCAAACTCAAAAATATACCCCTTATGAAGGCAGATCTTCTGCTGCTACACCCTAGCCTCCATCTTCAAGCATTTTTCACAGTCAAATCTTGGTGTACACCATTTGATTCTTCTTTCCTGCACTTTTAGATTGTTAGAATGGTATGTTACATGTTAAATAGGATCCATTTCACAAGTTTCAGTCACAACCTCTCATGAAATGGATCATTACTTCATGTTGACTCTCAAAATCAATGAAAAAACAGAGTTTTCCTGAGGGCAGTCAATATATTATGCAAAGAAATCAATTATTACTACTTTCAGAGCCTTCAATGGTGTTGAAACATGTAAACTAAAATCCCTAAAGCTTCCTACTGGACATAGATTCAATAGAGATCAAGTATTTAACAAAAGAACACCATAAAAGTGCCAAAAACTGTGTTTTTCACTATTTCCAGAAAATAGTCCATACAATGCTTGCTCCAAATGTCCAACCTCCGTACAAATGATAATTTTGGGGTTATAAACCCATTCCACAACTTCCCAAACTTTTTTACATTGATTTTATTCCATTAAAGTGCTTAAGCCTCCTAAAACCTATTTACCCGCCTAAATTGAAATTCAAAAATTTGAATTTACAATCTTGAAATTTATTAAATTCTATTATCTAAAAACCATTGGATCTTCAATGTCCAACCTTATTTGACCTAATTAAAGCATTAGATTACTAATCAAACCCCTAGAACATGATTTTCCCTTTATATTGCATTTTGGTCCTAGGGTCCTTATCAGGACCCTTAGGACAGTTGACTCTCTCATTGCATTTATCCTCTCCAAATGCCATTATAGGCTTCAAAAGGTCATAGTTGATGTTTTGATATAATGGATAGGTCCTCCTGACCCTTGCAAACTCCTGGCTCTTGAACAACTCCTTGAAGGCCTTGGGTGCTCCTGCACCACCATGAGATTCTCATAAAATGTAAAAAGCAGATTCAATACAAGTTATGTTGGAAAATACTATAGAACCAATTGAAAATGAGCTAGTTTAGTAGCAAATCTCCACAAAAGTCTAGTAGCAGACCAAAAACTTGCATGAGCATAACTTAGTCAAATATTTCCCAATTTTCATTGACCAAAGTGTTTTTGAAAATCCTCTTGAAGGAAAAACCCAAAAAAGAAATTGCACAACCCAAAATTGAATCAAAATTGAACTAAAATTGAAAACAAACCAAAAATGTTTCTTGTTGATGTTGGATTACCTGTGGACCTGAATGCTCCCACATCAGAAACCCTTTCACTTGAAACTATAAAATGTTTTTTTCTTATTAAAATTTGAACTTAGTTGAATTTATATGTAAAATATCGAGCAAAACCCTTTTAGTTGAAAGTGTTTCTATTAAAACCCTTTTAGTTGAAAGTGTTTCAGTTAAAACTCTTTTGCACAAAATTATATGTGGCTACTTATATGGTAATTTAACCCTTCTTTTTGGGAAAATTCAAAAAAAGTTCACTTAAACTTTGAATTTTTCCAACTAGGGGTACATTCATGAAAATTTAAAAATACCATTTTGTAGAGTTCAGAGTCTTGAATCTTTTTTTTTTTTATATTTCGAGTAGTTTTATTGTGATTTTTTTTTTAATTTATTGTAAGTAGGTTTTTATAATGAAACATGAGGCTGATTATATTTAAAAAGAAAAAAAATATTAAAAAATATTTAATTTTTAATTTTTTTTAAAAAAATATATAGTGCACTAGTGGAGAGAATCCTCCCCAAAAGGGTATATTTTTTTTTAAATGATAAAGAAATTAGACAAAAGTTGATGTCCCATGAAAACTATGACGTTATGGTAAAGTTTGACTTTAAAATGTTATTATAAAAAAATATTCATCAATTTTTTTTCATGCACTAGATATTGAAGTTAGATATTTGAGGGAAAAAATCAAATTATATATATATATATTTGTAATGTCCCATGGACCTCATTTTTTTTTGAAATTTTCAGCAATTCTATTTGTGGTCTTATATTTATAAAAAAATTATCAAACCAAAATTTCAAAATATAAAAAATACAATCATAAACTTTTTCAAGAGTTCTTAAAGGCCACTTTTATGTGGTCGAATTTGAAAAATTGTATTTGTAACTAAGGAAAAAATTTAGGTTAGCATGAAAACAAATGCACAAACAAAACCCTAGCTAAACAATGAAGTACAATGGAGTAAAAATTCATAAAAAAAAGGAAAAGCTTCACCAAA
>VDFB02194864.1:0-14326 GCA_007258455.2 Sequoia sempervirens
ATGCATCCAAAGGGTGTATTTGAACTTAGAGATCTTAGTAATGTTGAGATGAGAAGTGCAGATGGTGAGGAGTTTTCCCAAGGTATTCATGACCTTCATGAAGAGGTAAAATTATAGATTGAGGGGAGAAACTAGAAGTATAATTAGTATGCTGATAAGAAGTGTAGAGAAGTACATTTTTAGGTTGGTAATCTCATTTTGGCTCATCTCATGAAGGAGATATTTCCAAAAGGTGCATACAACAAATTAAAAATGAAGAAGATAGGTCCTTGCAAGTTTATCAGAAAGTTTTCTGCTAATGCTTATGAGATTGCTCTTCCTTCCAATATGGGTATCTCATCCATCTTCAATGTGGTTGATCTCTATCCCTACAAAGGCAAGGAAATAGATGAAACAATAGACACATAACTGATTCCAAGATGAGAACAACAAGTGACCAAATTGGATTCGATCGACATTAAGTGTATCTTGGAGTAGTTGTTGAAGATGACCTGATGTAAGGAATATTTCTAGTACTTGGTTAAATGGAAGGATCATCCTTCAGAGGATGTCACTTGGTTAACATCTATGGAGATCTCTGAATATGGTTATAGTGTTGATGACCTCATGAGTAGGAACTCCAAATTTTATTTTGTTTTTGGGGGAGCCTGATGTAGGAGCATCATCAATTTTGGTTTACATTTTATTTTATGTTTGGTGTTTTTGTTTTGCTTAAAATTTTTGGCTAGTGATGAAATAAGGGGGACATGGTTATGCAACATGAAAAACTCTTACATTTCCCATGTGGGCATGCAGTTATATAATATATACAAATAAATTAAAACCTTTAGATAGTGAGCAAGATCCCCACGTGGATGGGAAATAGACATTTATGAAAGGTAGTTAGAAGCCCACGTAGGAGAAAAGGAAAAAATTCAGTTGCAAAATTTGGTTAAGCAAGAAAAAGACAAAATCAGTTGCAAATTCAATTTTAAAAGGGGGGCAATTAGAGAAGATTTCAACATAAAGGAGAAGTGGTTGGTTTTGGCATAAAAAGGAAAATTTGGGAGACTGACGTAGGAGGGGGATTGTTGATTTTGGCATGGTAAATAGGCATCAAGAATACAAATAAAAAAGACCATAATTTATCATAGGAGTTTGGGAAAATAAAAGCGTGGAAAAGGTAGAGCATGTTGAGGCATGGTGAAGCCATAGCAAGAAGATAAAAGAAAGAAAGAAACAAATAGATTTCAGCTGAGGATTTGGGAAATAGTGGCATGGAATTGGTTTTTGCTTTCTCTCAAGTTTTCTTTGTTATTCATATACTATTTTTTCTATAATTCAAATCATTTGAACTTCATTTTCTTTGTATTGATGTCCTTTAGTGTTTTGAAATTTGTCTTTTGGTTATTGTCAGCCGATGATGTAGTGATGGTATAATAATTTTTTTGTTGAATACCAATATCTTCATTGTTGTGCCATTTGTGAAGGCTTAGATATTCCAACTTCATTGTGTGAAGCAAAGCTTGAACTTTGTTCTTGGTTCTACATTGATTTAACTGTATGTTACTAGTGTGAAGATTGAAACCAAACAAATTAAAGATAGTTATAATTTTGGATTTTAATTACAACCATTTTAGACTCTTTTGATACACCCACCTCTCCTAGAGAGGATAAAACCAAGAGGGAGAAACCCAAGTGTAGTTATTTCAATAAACTCAAGCATTGTGAACATAATTTCTATAAGAAAGAGTTAGATGAGATGAGGCAACTCTTAAAATAATATAACATTTCTTTGCCTTCTAAATCTAGATAGGATAAAAATAAGAAGGAGAAACCCAAGTGTGGTTATTTCAATAAACTCGAGCATGGTGAACATAATTGCTATAAGAAAGAGTTAGATGAGATGACGCAACTCTTAAAATAATATAACATTTCTTTGCCTTCTTCTTCACAACCCTCTTTGTCCACACATCTAGGGTCATCAGGTAATGATAATGGAAATGATAAGGCAATAGGTAAAGCTCTTGTTGGGGCTAAAGTTGAAGACTATGTTATATGGATTCTTGATTTTGGAGCTTTTAATCACATGGCATGTTCACCAAATTAGTTCTTGACATTTGAGCATTCCCTTACAACTAAGATATTGATGGCTAACAATAAGTACATGGTTGTTGTTGCAAAGGAGATGTTGATATGGTTACGGGAACCTTTAGTAATTTCACATATTCATCAGCTTGACAATAATCTTATTTTTGTATATCAGATTGCACATAGTGGTACATGAAATTTTATTGAGATCACTCTAGATTCAGTATTCATTTGAGATTTACGTACTAGGAAACTTATGGTGATGGGAAAGGTCGATCATGCCAATTTTTATATATTTTCACACTTTTCTTCCACTCCTAATGAGGATTATTTTTTTCCTTTTATATGGAGTGTGGGTAGTTGTTCTGAGGGTCATATTGGTCACTTGAACCTTTGTGTTAAGGTTCCTCCTACTTCTTAAGATTTGAGTGGACTTGGTTTCTAGAACTTTGGATGAGCAAGATATCTTCTTTTTTTTCCAAATTTTTCTTTGTAGGATGGTTTCATGACATGTATACTAGATTTGGTTTGTCATTCCTCTTCTCCACATTTAGAGGACATGTTTGAGGGGGTTTCTCTCCTCTTTTATCACACATCTTCTTTGGATATTACTCTTGAGTTTCCACATCCTTTGTCTTCTTCTCTAAAAGGGGTATCTTCAAAGACGTTTGGTGTATCTTTCAAGATATCATTCATAAGGCTTCTTCCCTCTTGCTTCTTCATGGAGATGAGTTTTCTTTAACATCGACTATTGGATTTCTTTCCACCCAAGGGGAGACATGTTGTTTGTCAGTATTGAATTCTCTTTTGTCTTCAAACATTCTTCAATGGTTGTGGAGCTACTTCATTATGAGGGGGCTATATGGTCTCTTTCTTTCCCTCTTATGGGGGGGCATTTGTAATGTATATATGTGATGGATCTTGTACTTGGGAGGTATCATAGAGTCCTCCATATTTCATCACTTGATTGCCACATTTTCTCTCTTTTTGTAGAAGGGTTTTTTCTCATGTGGTTTTTCTCCTTTTCTCCATTTGCATTTGCATTTGTACATGGTTACCTAAAATGGCCTCATAGTCAGGACCCATCCTTTCATCTTTGTATAATAATTGTTTCTCCCTAATTTTCACTTAAGGGGGTGTTGGTATAAATAGGTAATTTTCCTAACTGGTTATTAGTGGGGTCCTATTTACATGATAAGTCCACTTAGGTCCTATGCATATTTAAGTTGTTTAGATAATATTTTATCTTTTTTTAGCATTTATTAAATATTAAAGTTCTAGGTCATTTAATGATGGTTCGTGTCATTTAATAATGACACAAGTTATTTAATGTTTTGCATTTGGTACTTCATCACACCTTGACTATATAAGAAAGGCTATTGGACACTTTTGTAACATTCCTCGTCATCATATTTTGATAGATCTTAATATCAAGTAAGCTCATTTATTTCATACTCTCTTATGAAAAGTTTTCATTGTTTTTGTAGGTGGTCTTAGGATAGAGCTAATTTCAACTCCTACAAAAATTTTATATTTGAAATCCTAGTTATCAAAAACCAACAACAATATATTTGATGATGAAAGCCCTAGGTTCTTTGAATAACAAACAATGACATGATGCCTAAAAATATCCTCAAAACCCTAGGCTCTTTGAAACCTTTTAAAATTTGAATACTATTAGAGATAAAACCCTTACTAAAAAAATGTTTAACAATGATCCATTGAAATCAAACACCCTTTATTGATATAATAAAATTATTTCTAATAAAATGATTTGATAGGATATTATAATTTAAGTTTGAATTCAAATGCTTGAAAATTAATAGGGATATAATTGCTACTTACATGCTTGAAAACTTGATTAAAATGATGATAAAACCCTATTGATCTTAAGGTTCTTGATGATGATTTTGAGTATATTATTGAAAATCAATAAATATGGAATAGTGATTCTTAGCTTATAGCTTGACACAATGGAATTTTTTCATATGATAATGACATGTATCTATCTTGGCCTTTCCTTTCAATAATTTATCAAATTTTGATATCTCTCCTTCCTTGACATTTGCTTTCTTGGATGCACCTTCTTCTTGGCACACCCTACAAATGTATATCTTAGCTATCATGGTGACCATCATTCTTTCCAACCTATCGATTCTCTATCAACCATAAATATTCTAGCCACATCCTCTTTCAACCTTAGACATATTATTTTTTGTTCATCATCTCTCTTTATTTTCATTATCATCATTAGTGTTAACCACTCTCTTGACTCAATTTAGGGTTTAAAAGGTATCAATCCCTATTTTCCACCTAATTGTGTGAATGGCATACACTTGTAACCTCTACAATCAAGAAAATAAGTAAAATATCAAAGGACTTGACTAATATAATACCACTCGATTTGTAAATAGGGTGGTCATACCATACACTACTATTAGGAAGTGACTATAATATGTATGAAGAACTAAAAATAAACACATACTTTCACTTAAGCTACTTAATAATGGATGTTTCAACGCCATCAACATGTGTAAATGAATTTGTAGGCACCCAATTTTATCCAAGCTAAGTATTGATTATTTTATTAAATCTATTATCAAGACTCTATTCATAACTTTCCCCTAGTTTAACTCATTTTCCCCTAGGTCCTATGCCATTTCCCTAGTCCTAGTTCCCTTTTCACATAACTTAATTAATTAAATTAATAGAATACTCCATACATAACTACCTAAAATGAATAAAAGAAATTAAATATTTCTTTTATTCTCCTCCATCCACCTTATAACCATCTCCAAAAATAATTCTTTAAATTAATAAGTTCTCGATTATTCCTCACCCTCCATCTTATAACTATACAACCAACTTAATCCTAACCCTTTATCTATCATTATATCATCACCATTGATCCTCATTCTAGAAAACCTACAAATCTCCATCCTTAACCATTTTTGCAAGAAAATCCTAAATCCAAGTATTGTTATCCTACTTGTGCGAGTAATCACATTATCAACATTATGAGCATACCAAATATTCAAATTGGGTGGTAAATTTTTATTATCTTTTTTATGCATTTTGAATTTTTTTGCTTAATCCAAGGTCACATTTGATGTATATTTGAGAGTATGAATGTTTTCTTTAAAAAAAATATATATCTATATTTAATGATGACATTTCGAGCACACCCATTGGGACCTTGTCCCTCTTTAATCTATATTTTAATAGGTTTTTCTAACTCAATCTTGGAGATTTGAATTTTTTTGTGGAGAAATTTTAGGGTGATTTTTAACAAGGATTTATAGTTTGGAGAAAGTTGAAGAGAAAACCTTAGTTTTTAAAGATTTGGTTATATATTTTTAATGATGTTGAATATTTCTATAAAAAAATTAGTGTAGTTTTAGGATCATTTAAGGAGGTTAATGTAAAAAAATTGATGCTTATATCATTGATAATGAGCAAGTTATTTCAATTTTATTGTTTTTAAATATTTGATCATATCTTGAAAATGACTTGTATTTTTTGTACATTTATTTTACAAGTGTTTGGAGATCATCCAAGGAGGCTAATGTCAAAAAATTGAACTTAGATCGTCAAAATTGAGGGAGTTATGACAATTTTACTAGTTTTCATAAATTTGGTTTTTAGACAGCAAATAAGCAATTTTTTTATTTCTTTACATTTATGGAAATATATCTAAAATGTAATAGGGATTTTTTCTTTCTATTCTCATTTCTAATTCCTAAAAATTACAAAAAAAAGCTTTGATTTGGTTTGACTAGGTGGTATAAATCTGAAATTATGATTTTAATGCACTATTTTTCTTGTGATGAGCATATCTCTTGCATATCATTATATTTGTTGTATTCCCACATTATTTTCTATATTTTTAGGGATTTTATTATCATTTTTAATTAATTTCTTGTAGTAAAATAACTTTTCCAAGACTAATCTTTTGAAACTAATAATCAATTTTTTCAACAACACATGTCAAAGACTGAAACAACTCACTAAAATTAGGCACATTTAATTTCTAAAGGGAATTAATATTATTTTTTATGTTTGAGATATTTTAGAGTGCATATGCTTTCTTCTCACATTAAAAAGTGATCTTGGAGATCATAAACACTATTTTAGTTCTATTTGTGTCATGTTATCCTAAGGGTATGAGTTTGTATGATCTCTCCTCACACTATAAGGTGATCTTGGAGAGAAAAACCACTTAGATTCCTTTCCCTTTAGGAGGCATCTCTATGGATTTCATCACCTTAGAGGATGACCTCAACCAATTTTTTGATAGGGCATAGAAAGGGGGAGTGCCAAAGTTGTACCTCAAGAGTTAGCCATCATCGCATCTAGCTGAGCCTCAAGGCCTTTGATTCCCCAAGACTTGGAGGTGAAGAGACTAGGAGAGACCCTCCTAGGCTCATGCATATAGATGAACCCTTGGTTCATGGATTCCCCTGGTGAGCTTGTTATTAGTAGCCTAATACCTTTCAATTTTTGTTTAGAGTGGTGCAAGGGATGTGTATCACACCTTGAAGTTACTCACAATGTACTTCTATGTGTTGAGATAGAGCTAATATTGGGCAATACTTTTCCTTGAGTGTAAGGGGTATAATGGTGGTACATGACCTTACATACACTAACTATCCATTCATAGGTATAGTATTAATTGTAGGCCCACATTAGTTAATACACCTACTTAAATATAGTTTTTCATGTGTCTAATGAGTCTTCTTGTGAGAAACAAGTGATTTATCCTTACATGCTTTCATTTAGACCAACATGTTTGCTTTTTTAGTATTCTTGCATAAAAACCTAGGAAAAACATTTGAATCCTTATCACCAAATATTAGTGTTAAAAATTTGAAAAGATAAAAATATCCTTTGTTAGGAGGTTGAAATTGATCCATAATAGATCCAAACCATAGTTCCATAACCCACCTTACCTTATATATTTCCAAAAAAAGTTACCTCATATCCATACCATCCTAGTTACATTAATCTAAACTCAAACTTGAGATCAAGACCTTTATCCTATTAGCATACCTTCATGATAGCTTGTTTAAGAACCTAGCCTATCTTAAGCCTATCTCTTCACCCTTGTATTGTTTAGTATCTTATCTTAAGTATATATATTCTATTTTATCTATCATGTCAAACAAGGTCTTAAATTTTAGTTTTACTTTAGTCTTTCATAGTCCAAAATAAATCTTTCATCTTTCACCATTTCACCTCATTCCATCTAATCATCATCCTATCAACCTTAGAATTTAAACACAAGTCTTTTCAAAATCATCTTTTTTCTAAATATTAATCAAATCCAACTCATTCTATCATTTTGGTTGCATACAAGTACCTTGTGATCCTTTATCATTTACACCATGGATCCTTGGTTTTAGAACTTTATCATGCAATATAGAATCCCTAGTCTTGCTACCATATATGTGAACCTAATCCAAAACCAAAAATCACCATCAAAGCAACTCCTAAAACTATGCATTCATTAGATGCAATCTTTTATCCCACTCAAATGAAAAAATCATTTTATTGATGATGATGATAGTCTTGTAGATCAAGATAATTATCCTAATGATAATAGGCTTTATGATTAGATTATTGTGGATAAAGTTGCTATAAATTTTTGTCCTTCACTTACATCTATGCAATAATATCCCAATAAAAACCCAATTAAATTTAGCCATTATGCTAAAATTGTATCCATTGCTTATTCTTATAATGCTTTTGATAAAAGAAGCACCAATTTAGAGAAAGGTCCTTATATATATCTTATGTTTCCAAATCCAACCTCTTGTGGGTACTCTGTATCCTCCAAATCCTATGCAGATATTTCATCTTCCTCCTTACACTCAAGAATATTCTATCCACCAACCTAAAAAACTAATTCACATTCCAAACCTACCAAACCCAATTCATTTTTTTTAGATTTCCTTCAAGGACTACTAGAAAATGAACAACATCAAACTACAAAGCATAAGTCCAATGTGTTTACCCCTCCCAAGCCTATTAAAGAGTCTCCTACTAGCATGCCTATCCATCAAATATTTCCACACAATCACAATCCTAGTAATATTCCCATCCATGATCAATTACCATCATGTGAAGCTATTATGATTTCTAAGCCTATTTCACATGAAAAAGAGAACCCTGCTATCATCCCCCCCATCAAATATCATCATGTGATCTTGTGTCTATCCAACATATCAAAGAGTCTCCTACTCCCATCCTTGTTCAAAATCTAGCACTATCATACAAATCAATGTCCACTAATCAATTTGTTGACAATCCAAATACTATCAAGCCTATCCAAGAAACCTCTATGATCATCCTAAAGAAAGAGTTATGTCAAGAAAAAATTCCAAAAGAGGTTCAAATTTTTTCTCAAACAAGTCAAGATCAAACTTTCCAAACTCAAGATCAAATTGTTAAAGAACAACCCATCCAAGTTACTCCCATTTATGATCATTATCCTATCTATGATCAAGAGAGACAAGTAGGCCACCCATCCAATTTTATACTATCCATAATTAAAAGATCCAAAATAATCCTATCCGTCTTTCAACAACATCGACCTCTTATGATGAGACACTTGGTCCCCAAGAAAAAATTAATTAAATGAATGCGGTCATATCACACAAAATTATAATGAGAAGAGTGGTCATCGAAACCTTAATCATATCAAACAAGAGGACAAGAAAGTTACAACGGATACTACTAAGAATTTAGATGATCAGAATACAAGTATACATGATAAGAAGACATTGACATCATCTTAACAAGTAGGATTAACTACCTTTATCAAGTCAAACTTCCTCATAGATGGAACAATAACAGGTAATAATTATCTTAATTATAATACTAATGGGCTAGCATCATGCTTTGAAAACAAGTATCCTATTGAAAAAAGATATGTAAAGCATGAATTATCAAAAAATGATCAAACCTTCATGAACAAGGCATCATAGATCCTATCCCAATATATAATAATAATGGTCAAGTATCAAAATACATGTCTTCTACCAAACACTCTATTGATGTTAGTGGTATTTCAATGATCACTAAGGGAACTTCATCCAATGTGAACATCAAGATAGGGACCATTCATAGCCCCTTGATGCCAACAATCCTTCTACGTCCACAATCCTTAACAACAAACATTATCCTCCACGTCTTCCACCCCTCAATCAAGACCAACAAAATCATAGAAAATATAAAGCAAATGCTCCAAATCAAACTTCAAAAGCATATGAATACAAAAATCAAGCAAAAGCAATATGGGTCCCAAAGCAAACTGACCCATTCAAATCAAATGAAACGAAATTTCCATATCAAAATATGAAGGTACATCAAAAGATGCACCCTACATATAATAAGTGTCCACTGCCTTCCAACTTGTACAAGAATGTTGGTTCTAATCACTATCCTAATCCCACATTCAAACTTCATAATCTCAAATCCAAATTCCATAATCCACCATCTCAAGTTTGGCGAGTCAAAAATATGCCAAACCAATCTACATTGCATGTTTATCCATCCAAACCTAATACATTCAAATCACCTAATTCTACATCCAACATCCTTTCATCAAAAATCCAAAAATTAGTGCCAACCATCGTGGTTGTGGTAGAAATGTTTCACCATAAAGGTTATGATGGTACCTTATATCAAATGTAAACTTTTGATAAGGCCAACTTAGTAATAAATTTGGATCATTTCAACATAAAATAATTGTACAAGAGTGCTTTAATATTGACAAAATAACTACTTTAGGAAAGACATTATTGGCATGTTATGACAAGTGTATCTACATCGACTATCTCAAACAAACAACGATTTGGTAAATATATTTTGATTATCAAGCTTCCAAAATTGAATAAAAAATCCAAATAGTAAAAGATAAATCATTCATCCAAATGGTGAAAACCATTTTCATGACACCTGATAAATACCATGATGAAAGCCTAAAAAATAGGTGTCAAGGTAACCGATTATCTATATTCTTTTAACTTTGTGTTGCCCATCTATCCTTCCATCCTTACCTTTCTCATCTTTAATCCATCATCTCCATTACCTCTTGCTACCATACCCCATCATTGAACTTATTTAACATTGAGCTTTGATAAGGGCTATATTTGATTTTCCTACATTTCAATAATTCTTGACATAGTACATCCTTTTGTGAAAAATCCTTTACACATCTTGATATCACTTATGGCATACCTTTTATCCCTTTTTATCTAACATCCTAAAAAAAGTAAATTAAGGGCATATTTTCCTTTGCAACATAGTCCTTATAGGTCACATCCATCATTTCCATCCATTATCATTAATCTTTAGCCCATTCACCTTCCTATCCATTATCGATAATCCCTCAATCCATTGATCTACCTTTCCATACACTAACAATCATTTAATCCATCCATCATAACCTCTTATCTTGAGTCAACTTATCTCACATCCTTTTTTATATTTGGTGATCCCTTGTCATTAATTATCATATGAAGATAACACTCCCATCCAAAAGAAACCCCATATCATATACCAAAAATAATCTAGTGCAATCATCCCAAGCAATCATCCTATATCATTTAATCCACCACAAGAAAACTTTATCAATGCATATTGCCAAGCAATCTAGCAAATCATCCTAAAATAATTCAAGCAACAATTTTGTTCCCACCCTTACGTGTAAATATTGATCAACTTAATCCAATCAACCATCATCATTGGGATATATCATTCCCACATCAACAACACCATTTTTATGTTGTTCTTGAGATATATTATTCCCACATCAAGAACACTATCATCATCATTAATCAATCAATTATAAATTTTCAGCTTGACTAGGGATAACATCATGCTTATCTTTGTATCATTTTATGCATGATTTCTTGCTTTGATTGTGTGTGTTATCATTTTTTATTGCATATGTATCAGTCCTTACAATATAATTACCATAAAAACATCATGGTTTTTCATATCATGGTGTTATAGGAATATGATTGCATGTGACCTTTAGTCCTTTATGCATTTGACATATTTTCACCATGGTGTTTATATCATGGTGCATAATGTCAGGTGCTATATCAAACGTCAGGTTGCTCACACCAATTTAGCATGGATATCTTTTCCTCCCTCATTTGCATATAATCCCCTTTACCCATCCTTCCTTTCCATCCCTTTTGAGAACCTACCCATGTCCTTCATACTTGACTATCCTCTCGAGGGGGCATTATCCCATCCTTATTTTTATAACCCTTGTCCTTTTTTTCATCCCATCATCTATATTTTCATTATTATTTGAAATAAAATTTCTTCGTTTAGTCATAATATCATCTTAAAGAGGGGAAAAATTTGGACACCTAAAAATATCTTAGGTCATAATTCCATCATTTATCATAATTGTCCATTTTTCCCTAAATCGTAATCCATTTTTATTAAGTCCTAAATCAATTTCCTAAGTCCTAATTCCAAATTCATGTCCCCTTTCCACATGATTTAATTAATTTAATTAATTAAATACCTCTCATAACCACCTACAAATAAATAAAATAAAATAAATATTTCTTTTATTACACACAACTCATCTTATAACTATCTCTCAAAAATAAATAAATCAATTCATAAATATCAATTTATCTCCTCCCTCCATCTCTCAACTACCCAACCAACTTGATCTTAGCCATCCATCTCTCATTATATCTCTACCATTGATCTTTATTCTACCAAGCCTATAAATATACCCTGTCATGAGTCATTTTCAAGAGGAGGATCTTGAGTCATTACAATTTCATGCCGCTGGTTTGAGCAACCACATTCCTATCATCTTGAGAAAATCCACTTTACAAGTGCAACAAAAATTAAAATTGGGTAACTTTGTTTTTGTTTATTCATTTGTGTTTTTGATTTCTTGCTCTAACTGAAGTCACATTTGATGTAGATTTGAGGTCTTAATTTTTCATTTAAAATCTTTATTTGATCTATACTTTATTTTGAAAAATCCAAACATTAGGACTGCCAAGGTGTATGACACACCTAATCCCAACATTGTCCCACTTATCATATACCTTCCAAGAGAAAAAATAAGATCCAAAAAAACCATGAGCTATCTACCAAATTTCTAACCATTTTCTACCAATTAAATCCTTTGTGCTCAAAAGGCTTGACACAATTTTTTCAACATCTTCCAAGTAACCATAATCTTGACCACAACTATCTCATCTTCCATCATGCCCAAACATGAAAGATAAGAACTCCAAGACAAGATGATATTCACTAAATATCTCATAGACACACCAATATGTCTAGCCTCAACCAATTACTATAACATAAACCTTGAAGTCCACTCTCCTAAAAAATGTGATTGAGTATGCACCACATATTCCACTATAGTCAAAACAATGACCATAGACAAATAATCATATCAAACTATACCCAACCATTGATAGAAATTATTCTCTTTACATATTCAACCTTATCCATATCTATCATCATTGTATGTGCATTCTCCTACTTAAGGTTACAGTCTCCCTTGCTAGTTAAAACACCAATGTAATTGTTTAAGACCAAGGTTAAACACGACAATAATAAATTAATAAACTAGAAATGATGCAAGCTTCCCAAATTGAAAGAAGATCAAACTAATATCCATTACTATGATTATAAAATTTATCCAAAACCATCCCCTATACTCAAACGACCCCTCTAAAATCAAGACATATATAACTCAAGAATCATTCAAATGAGAAGACAAAGAACAAAAAATATAATACATTTGTGTAAACTAGGTGGGTAATACCTATCAAATGATTCTTCACTAAGTGAACCCAAAGTGTTGTATGATATTTTTCCTCCTAAGATACACCAAGACATGTAAAATCTCTTCATTAATAATATCCAAACCATATATAAATATCCAAATATAATTCACAACTAGTAGATTGCTACAAACCATGTCCAAATATCTATTTCTATGACTAGTATACAATCCAAGAAATCTCCATCAAATTATGATTTATATCATCCTAAAAGAAGATCAGATATACCTCCAATAAACAAATATACTCAATTCAAATAAAATTAATTGATGTTGATTAGCCTAACTTGATGGCGAATGGGTTGAGTGGTATAGATCATTTTTCAAAATAAATCACATATGCACAACTTGTTTTTGATAAGTTAACCAACATTTACAGGGTGTTGTACCCTTCGCACGAAGAGCTTGCAAGGCCAAAATGGAACCAAGTTCAACAATACATCATTAAAACCAAACCAAAAATATGCACAACTTGTTGTTGATTACATATTGAATTTTCTAATCATTATGATGTTTATCTGCATATATTTGTAGGTTTGTACATACTAATGAGATTTTGTAGGAGCATATGATAAAATATTCACCTACATTTTCAAGAGATTTCAATTCGAGCATTTTATGTGAAAGAGTGGATAAACAATTATTTTACAATAAATCATGTTTGGATGGAACATGTGATAGTTGTGGTGGCTTGTAGTGTTTGAAAAATTATGTACATATGGAGAATACAAACATAATTAGAAATGAACAAGATTTTTTTTATAAATTATAAGTCAATGACATAATCTAAAAGATGGTAAAGAGACAAAAAAATATGAATTGGTGAGTGAAAATATACTAGTGTATCAATTTAATGAATATTTTTTGAGAGAATATAGTGTATGAGTATGCAATGCATGCCCATAGATATTAATGGTTAGAATTACAATTTAAGTTATGCAAGGAAACATTTCCACTTGCTACCATCATTTCAATTGTAGACTTTATAGAGAGTTATACACTACAACCACATAATAAGGTTCAGTCTAAATACGACAACTACATTTAGGTTGCTATATTTGTGCATATAACTGTTGGGTAGGAAAAGTGATCCTAGATCCAATTAGGTTAGGTAGTATCATCTCCTTTTCACTTTGACTCAACATTTGAACATAAACCAACTAGGGTTTTATGATTTGTTTTTTGCCACAAGGGAGAGACGACCCCTCCCTATGTAGCACCTATGGTGCAGGCTAAAGGACAAAACAATGCACACATTTTTTTTTAATAATACAAAGTACACATAATTATGAACCATCAAAACATATCTACATTACACATTAACATCATAATGTCAAGTCCTTTGGGGCACGCGAGGTCACATCGCATAAACAAACTCATGTGAAGATTGCTCTCTGGAGACCCCAAAACAATATC
>VDFB02194865.1:0-20409 GCA_007258455.2 Sequoia sempervirens
CTTTGGCAGGATCAACTTCTATACCTCTGTGAGAGACTATGAAACCCATCAATTTCCCTGACGTGACTCCAAAGACACACTTCTTTGGATTCAGCCGCAACTTATAGTGCTCTAACCTCTCAAATATCTTCTTTAGGATGGTCGGATGTTCTGCTCGTGTTTTGGACTTCCCTAATAGGTCATCAACATAGTCTTCCATGATAATGTGGATAAGGTCATGGAAGATAACCGTCATGGCTCTCTGATATGTTGCCCCCACATTTTTGAGACTGAAGGGCATAACATTGTAGCAGAAGGTGCCCCAAGGAGTTGTGAAGGCAGTTTTGTGCTGGTCTTCTGGTGCGATTCAGATCTGGTTATAACCGGAGAAGCCATCCATGAGGGACAACATCTCATGTCCTACTGTTAAGTCAACCAACATGTCAATATTAGGAAGAGGGAAATCATCTTTTGGGTAGGCTTTGTTGAGATCCCTAAAATCTGTGCAGACCCCAATGTCACCGTTTGGTTTAGCAACCGGCACTATGTTGGAGATCCATTTGGAGTAGTCAATAGGTCTAATAAAACCCGCATCCAGTAACTTCTCCAACTCTTTCTTTACTAACAATGCAACTTGCAGATGCATCTTACAAAGTTTTTGCTTGACGGGTTTGGCGTCTGGGCGAATGTCTAAGTGGTGGACCACTAAAGCAGGGTCTAAGCCTGGCATGTCTAAGTATGACCAGGCAAAGTTGATGATTCCTTCTCAGAGTAGCTGTACAAAGATCGGATACTCTTGTTCAGAGAGTGACTTGGCTACATAGGTGATCTTCGGACTTTCAGCAGTTCCCAAATTAACTTCTTGTGTCTCTTCAATCAGGATAGATGACCTGGCAGATAGCTGAGTTCCCATAAGGGGAAGATGAACATCTCCATCTTCTGGTGCCACTTCGAGGTTTTCACCATCAGATGCGTCCTTTATTTTTACTTTTCCTAGGTCAGGAAGCGCCTCAGGGAGGTTTTCACTAGATGACCTCTTTTTATTTTTTTGATTTTTATTTTTGTGACTGGAGTGTTCATCCTCCCCCAATCCCATGAGGTTGACGTAGGTTTCCGCAGACATACTGACAGGTGTGGTGTTATGTAGGTCCCAGTCAATGTGTTCAGGGTGACGAAGGGATAGGCTGATGGTGCAAACAGATAGGCATTCGAATATGGAGGATAAATCAGTGTGATCGACATCATCGTATGCATGTATGATGGATTCCTCCTCGGGTATGTCTTCCAATGATCCATCGTCCACGGTGATACTATTGGAAGTATTAGATGACGTTGCAGGGCTTTTCTGTTTGTTGTCATACCTAATTCCTACCTTCTTTGGTAACTGTTGTGTATCAATGGGTTGCAATCGCCCTTGTTCCTCTTTACCTAGGCCTCTACCTTGGTAGTTATGTTTTTCCATGAACTTTGTTGGCCAAGGATACTTTTCTTGAAAATATTTCTTTAGAGGAGTTTCTGGTTCGGGCTCTTCGCGGTAGACCCACTGACTTATGTCTTCCTCTGGTGCATCGATCTTGACACTCGGAGATCTGAAGGTGGTAGTAGGAATGTTTTTTCCGCTGAAGGTGATAATCTTGTCTTCCTTTTGTATAGCATGTGCAGGCTGACCGTACTCATGTGGTGACGGTGGCATAGTGGCTACATTGAGAGCCGTCTGCATCTTATACTCACCGCACCCTTTGTCAATGATCTGGACTCTAGTGACTGAAGGGTTAGTGGCGGAGAATGGAGTGGTGATTACAGTGGATGATGGATTAGAGGATTATGGATTTGAGGATGATGGATGGGATGCCCCCATTTCGACCCCTGGACAATAATGTAAATGTGGAAAAGATGCTTCTAAAGCTTGACAATACTCAAACGGTTGGGGGTCGGCATAGATGGTGACCTCCTGTCCATTGACTGGGAATTTGAGGCATTGATGGTATGTGGATAGGATGGCTTGCATAGTGTGGAGCCATGGGCGGCCAAGGAGGAGATTATACGGTAAGTCCAGATCAAGGACATGGCAGGTAGTATATTGGAGCATAGGTCCCACTTGGATGGGGAGACTGATGATTCCTTCTGAATTTCTCTCTGCATTGTCGTAAGCTTTGATTGTAATTATCTGGTTGCTTAGGTCCGCTTGAGAATACCCTATCTGTTTTATGAATTTCAAGGTACATAGATTGAGGGCAGAGCCATTATCTACCAAGACCCTTTTTATTTTATGGCGGGCAACTATGACTTCAATATGTAGGGGACGGTTGTGATTAACATCGATGTTGGGCATATCATCTTGGCTAAAGTGGAGGTGATGAGACAAAGCCAAGTGTCCCACCAAAGCTTGGAATTGTGTGGGGTCGATGTCATTTGGTACATGGGTCTCTTGCAAGGCTCTATTGAGGATCTCTTGATGTACTGGGGAAGACTTAAGCAAATCCAAAATGGATATGTGAGCGGGGGTCTTCCTTAGGTCATCAAGGATGTTATATTGAGAGTTTACAGGAGCAGGTTGGATGGGTGTGGAGGCTGCAGGGATGGTGTTGCGGGCTCATCGTGTAGTCACAACACATTGAGGGTCTTTGGCTTTAACATGTATCATGGATACTCGGGGTTCCACCTGCTCAATGTAATGAATAACGCCTTCATAATTGAAGGGCACATTCTTGTAATTCACATTATTGGTGCTGTTGTTTTGGGGATGACTAGTGGAGGTGCTAGGACCTTGACTATGATTTGGGAAGGCGTTTTGATAGATTTGCAGTTGAGCATTGGACGACAAAGGTTGACTGGGGTCAACCTTGATATCTCCTCGATCAATGAGATCTTGGACATAATTTTTTAAACCCTGACACTTATTCAAGGAGTGTCCTTTGATTTTATGAAAGTCACAATACTCGTTTTCCTTAAACCATGCCGGCTTGGGTTTGGACTCATCGAATGGTTTGGTGACAGGGTATGTGATGGGGTAATTGATTTGCAACAATTTATTGAAAATGACACTTAAGGGTTCACCCAATTGGGTGTATTGACGTTTGGTGTTCCCCTGATTTCTTTGGTTTGACTATTGAGGGGGATGAGGTGCCCCCTGTGGTACTAATATGGCATTGGGTACAGACTGTTGTTGCCCTTGGGATGCATTAGCCACTTAGACATGTTTGGTGTCTGTCACTCCGTCATTCACTGCATTTTTGTTTTTGTTCCAAAATCGTGATTTATCTCCGAATGACCGTTCTTTATCATGACTGTGTATTTTGATGTGTCCTTTGGCAATAAGGGCTTGTTCAAGGATAGGTCCTTTTTCCACTATCTCGGCGAAAGTGGTGACACGATTAATAGATTCAGGTTGGCTGGGCCATATTAAAGGGATGAGAACACAAAAGAGTGACCATGTCTTTTTTCTTTCAAAGGATTTTTCATTAGGTTGGCTGAAATGCAGCACACCATTTTGAGGTAGGCGGTAAAGGTTTCTCTCCCATCCCGTTGTTCCTCTTTCAAAGAGATCTGAGTGTCGATTATCCTTCCCAGTTAGGAGAGAAGTAGGAACAAGCTGTTGCTGATAAGTTTTAAGAACATAGACCTTTTCAGAGTGTGACCAATCCGGGCAGCACTGGGCACTCTTTGAGACAAACATGAAGATAGTTATCTATATACATGACTTCTTGAGCATTGGTACATAAAATCACATACAGTGGGCCTTGGGGTCTTTGTCGCCACTTGTATTTATCAAATTTTGGGAATCTCAGAAGTGTTTAGGGGCTGGGATCAATAGGATGGATGGTTGAAACGGATAACTGGGCTTGCTAAATTTAGATGAATTGTTTGTGCCCCCACAGCAGAAGAGTCCTTAAAGGGAAAAACTTTGATTTCAACTCAGAAATCTGAGAGCCTTCAAAATTGGTGGGTTGGGGATAGCAGATGATGAAGGTAGAGGGATCTTGGTAGAGGGTGTGTCCGGATTAATTTGAAATATGGAGTTTAGATGATTGGATGATGACCACTGATGACGATATAGTACGGAGTAGGGGTTTTGTTGATATGGGGGGTTGCATTTGTTGTGAGACATAATATAAGATTTGTTTGAATTGCTTGAAGGGTGTGGGAATTGTTGGGACTAGGGGCTTCAGCCGGGGCGTTAACGTGTTAACATTGGTGGCCAGTGTGTTGTGATTGTTGGGAAGGTTGCATAAAATGGTTGTTGGGGAAGTTGTTGTTGGTTGTGATAGTAGTAGTGTTGTGGAGGTTGTTGTTGCGGCATCGAGTGTTGTATGGACTGAGGTGGGATATTATGTTGTGATTGAACCTTTGGATGCAAAAGGGACGCAAGAAAGGGAGATATGGTTTGGGTAGGCGGTTGAGATGGATTGCCTTGTGATTGGTAGGATGGTTGTTGTGAAGAGGTCAAAGTATTGGGTATAGGTTGTTGCGGATGAGACGGCGGAGGTTGTGTGGGCACACTTTGCGAAAGAGGTTGTTGGGTACCGCTCAGAATGTTCAGCTGGGGTGTGCTTTGTGGTGGTATTTGAGGTGGGATAGTAGATTGGGGAACCTGTTGAGGTGGTGTGTTGGTGGTCCCAGGAGGAGGAAGCGATGTAGCAAAGGAGGTACCCCTGATATTGACTGTAGGTGGGTTCAAAGGAGGGGGTGCGGTTAATGTTAATAGTGGAGGTTGCAGAATGTTTTGTTGCATACCATAAGCAAAAGGATTATTGGGATCAGGTACTTGAGGTCCTCCCATAGCTGAGGTGGAAGCGTGTGGGGGATAATTAACCTGATAGAGAATGGCATTGCCAAATTCGGGTTGATGCCAACCCTCGACTGGAGGAACATTGGAGAAGTATGAACCTTCGGGTGCATCTTGGGACTCTTGGAGTACGTTAGATGGGGTGCCCTTATATTTGGATAAGTCCACATTGGAGGGAGGTTTAACCCCCTTCTCAATCAAGTGTGCCAAGATTTGTTCTCCATGTTTCTCAAGCAAACAATCAGTCATTTGCACATTGGCGAGGTTACTAAAATGTTCCTCAAGTGTGAGTTCGGGTTGGCTAACCATACTTTCTTCACCATGCGGCGAGTTATTCTAATTCTTAGTGTTAGAATGTGATGAAGTACCATTATGAGGATCATGAGGGACGTTGGTGCCCTTGTTGGGGTCTGATGAGACATGAATTGTGTTTTTGGGATCTTGGGGATTGTTGGATTGGGCATTTTGAGCTTGACGGTAAGCCATTTTCTTTGCTTGTGAACGGGTTTGAACGGGCATGCAAATGTGGGATGAGTGGATTAGAGACTTTGTCAAATGATTTGGTTATGATGGGATAAGATTTGGATCAGATTTTGTTGGGATATATTGGATCGGATTGGATTTTGATTGGATTTGATTGGATTGGATTTGGATTTGATTGGATTGGATTTGGATTTGATTAGATTTGATTGGATTTCGATTGGATTTGATTGGATTTGATTGGATTAGATTGGATTTGATTTGGATTTGATTGGATTGGATTTGGATTAAGTTATGAAAGGTATGGGGGAAAGACCTTAAGCTTGATCACGTGAGATTACCCTTAGTAAACCTAGAGCTTTGATTGATTAATAGGATGATTATGGCACCGAATCCACCTTAAGCTAGGAATGGATTGATTGGGCCGAGGATGATAACTTACAACACCAAATTCACCTCAAGATGGAAGCGAATTGATTGGGTTTGAAGTTAAAGACTAATAATCAATTTCAAGTGCTATAGTCAGTTCGGGTAACCACTTAGTAATACAAGGTTAGGACGGTTTGGCTATAGGTGGTGTTTGGAGATGTAAATGGTAAGAGATGATTGGTGGATTAGGAAGAAATTAGAATGAATGGGGGGGTTAAGGATAATTGTGGAGAATGTATGGGGATTTAGGATGGTTGAATGAAAGTTTAGAATAATGAGATGGAGGTTTAAAAGGGATAAATGGAGGTTTTTGAAAGTTTAAAGTGACAAAACAAAGGTTTGGGATGATGAGGTAATGGTTGGGTATGGTGAAAGGAAGGTTTAAAGGCTGAATGAATCCAAATGGGGGGATTTCAGGTGTTTAGGACGGCGTAATTGCACTTTTGCAGCAAAACAGGGGTGTAGCCGCACTTCTGCAGCAAAACAGGGGCGTAGCCGCCCTTCTGCAGCAAAACAGGGGCGTAGCCGCACTTCTGCAGTAAAACAGGGGCGTAGCTGCCCTTCTGCAGCAAAACAGGGGCATAGCCGCACTTCTGCAGCAAAATAGAGGCTTGGTTTGATGCAAATGGCTATGGCAAGGACTTTAAAATGATAATGATAAGGCCAAATTGTTAAGAATTCACTGGTTTCTCACAAGAAAACACTCTCAAGCAAATACAACCCTATGATTAGTGCTGAGGGTATGGCAAAAGTGGTCTTAATCTAGGATGCACAAGGTATCTAGGGAGTCCTCGATATACTCTCGGTACGTGAGGCACAACCGTGAACACCATCCCGTTACAAGCGTGAGTTGAGAACCCCAGCGAGATACTGAAGGGCTCGGACCAACTCTTCACGTCTATCTAGGTATCACCCTAGCTTCAACGCTCCGCCAATTATGACATGACTGGATTGGGGTATAGCTTTCGCTCTCCCCCCTTTGTATACTCTGCCGGTACGCGTGGTTGGAATCGTCCCTTGGGGTGATGAAATCCCCAAGCAGGTCCCACTATGAAGAAAGCACTAACCGCTTCCAACTACTCCCCAGGCTCACACGAAGTGCAAGGGGAAAGCGGAAACAAGCTAATACTCCCTTAGGGTAACACAAAAAGATAAGAGTAGCAAGCAACAAATATTACTCCCCCTAATTAAGCTATGTTCTTAGATTAATGCAAATAGCAAGGATAATTTTAAAGAAGATTGAGCAAATGGATAGCCCTGCAAGCAAATATTAGATATTTTATCCATACTCAAAATCAACAAAGAATATCTTGCAAAAGGTTAGCCTAAAACATGTTGTCGCTTACGGGTCAATAAAGAGAAAATATAGGTAAATTGGGAATCAAAACAACAATTTACACAACTAAGGTATGATTGGTCAGCCTCTGACAAAGCAGTGATGTGACCGCTCTGGGCAAACAGGGACATAGGCGCCCTTCTCGAGGAAAAATGGTGTATGCAATACAATGAAAGGTAAGGTATTAACCGTATATAATAAAAATGGAGATGGCAAAACATATCTTTAAAAATGGAATTTGCATTAAGCGCCCTGCATAAAATGGTAATATGCTCTGTAGAAAGAATGAGTGATATTATGCTCTACCTAAAATGAGGGCGATAGCCTATATAGCATAAAATAGGCATGGCCAGCCAACCGCGGAAACGGACGCAACCGCCCTTACAGCAAAAATGAGACATAACGCCCTTCTGGAAAAATGGAAGAACAGCCGCCCATGCTGCTTGACGTGTTCCTATAGAAACTTAAACAACGACAGCGTAAATGTAAAGGAACCGACGGCCAGGGTCCCGCCCGTGCGTTACCGAGAAAATATATGCGATATTTGCACTTCTCTAAATAAGCAAAACAACTAAGAAATATGAAAAACAAAATATCAAGGACACCTCAAGATTAGCCAAAAGAGAGTGACAAAACACTAAAGAAAGTAGATAGCACAAGACAAATAGTTTTACCTTCCTTTGTTGTTGATGCTCCTTTGATTGGCCCTTGCTTAAGATGGGATGTGTGCTCCTTGATGGCTCTATTGAAGATCTTTACTATGTGCTTGGATGCAAATGCAAGTGGATGTGATTGAAAATTGGATGAGTGCACAAAATGGCAGCATGTAGTTACAAATTTGACTAAGTGTTGGAAATGCCCTTGAGAAGGGGGTATTTATAGAAGAATTTGAATTCTCTAGATAATTCAACGGTCAAGATTGCTCCAACAAGGCCAAGATGAAGGGCTATGGTGGGTTGAGAACACACAAGCCCTCACATCTTGACATGTGGAGGGTGAAATGGACAAGAGGATATGAGGTGGAGATGAGTTGTCAAAAAGGTACATGAGGTGGAAAAGGACATGCACCTTGGGGGATGAGAGGATTTCCACAAAAAAGATTTCTTGTCCCCAAGTGAGAGTGAAAGGGACATTTGAGGAGTGCATTCCTCAAAAATCTACATGGGAAAAGGAAAAGGAGTGGTTGGGGGATAAATGTGAATTAAAAATTCACACATTCCTAGGGGATGATACGAAGGGTAAAAGGTGGGCTCAAAAGGTGGGACTTGGTCACATAGTAGGGGGTGTGACAAGTCAAGGTTAGAAGCCTTGGAATAATGGAATGTGAATTAAAAATTCACATTTAAGGAAAGGGAATCTAGAAACAAATAAATGTGAATTAAAAATTCACATGGGAAAGGGGGTCAATGTCCAAAAAGGAAAAAAGGAAGGATTGACCAAAAAGTGGTGCTAAACTTAGCTAATGACTTTGGTTAAGGTTGTGCAAATATTGGATTAGGCTAATTAACAGAAGATTAGGGGCAAGTGGAAAATGTAGGAGGATGTGACATTAATCTTTGATTAAGAGGATGCACATCATAACCCTGAATTAATTAAATTAATTCAGATTAGGGTGAGATTATGGAGGATGTGACAAGGAGAGAGAAAGTGAGAAATTTTAAATTGATTTTTAAATCAAAAAGAAGAAGAGTGACTAAATTAAATAAATTAGTGTATTTATTTAATTTAGAGAGGAATAAGGTAAAAGACAAAGCATTAATTATTAATATTAATACGATAGATGGAAATGCAGTAATTTTAATCATATGGGAGTGATTAAATTTGGATGCCTATAGTAAGTTAAAATTCAATTTTAAATTTTAAAAATTACTTGTAACAACTAAATCTGATACATGTTCGTAATCAGTTGAATACAGAAGATTGTAGATATCTACAATGTCATTATCTTCAAAAGGGTTCAACATGGCTACTAATTGTTTTATTTCCCATTGTGAAACATACCCATCTCTAATATTCTCAAATTGTAGAGTATTTGCATTGTTCTCAATGCAATCAACACAAAACATGATTTTTCTCACTTGAATTACTGAAGACTTGCTATGTCTTGTCATGATTAGATGCAAACTTTTAATACCGCTAATTGTTTGACAATTAGTAAGAGTTGATCGATCAATATCTTTAAATTTCAAACATCCAATTAAAAAGTGTATAAAATTGAAAATTGAATTCATGTACACATTGAAATTCAAAAAACAAATTCATTTATGTACCTTTAACTTCCCAAAAATAACGTGTGTTGTATATTGAGTCACGGGCAACAAAATGAATTTTGCACCATTCAAAAATTTAATTTGCATTCCTTATGGCATTACCTGCAAGTTCATGTTGGTGAAATGTTAGGTTAAGAGGTTTTGTAGTTGAAAGGAAAAGATGATCTCAAATACTTAATTAAATTTTCTAAAAATTCAACACTCAATATTGAAGATGCAACATTGGATATATCAAAACCACTATTGCATAATGGTAAGCTTCCACTTCTCAACACATGCAATATATTGAGACATCTTTTTCCTAATAGGTTTAATAATTTAAAATTTAAGAATTTAAATTTCTAGTCTATATGGTGTTACTTGTAAGTTCATGTTGACAAAGTGCACACTTCACACATGCTCCAGCTCCATCATGCTCTCCTTTTCCACGTCCACTCATAGAAATTCCACAAAAATTTTATGTCACATCTAATATGTTGTTGGCTTAACCAATTAAAAGCTTTTGCAGACTTAAATTGTCCTACGAAGTTACAAAAAATTTCATTTTAAACCAAAATAGTAAAAATAAACTATATGTGTACAATATATAAGTAACTGAACAATTCAAGTCTAAACAAGTTAAGTAAACCAATAAATATATAATTTAAAAAAAAAATTAAATCAACACTTACCAACACATCCATTAGACCATATCCAATGTTGTGAAGCATCTATTTGACGTCATCCTAGGTCTTCAAAAAAAATTGCAAAACAATGGGCTACATAGCTTCTATCATGACCTATATCATCACTGATATTTAAAAGTGAACCTCTTTGATGATAATTCGTTCATCTTTGCTACTTTGCACACCATCTACATGTTCTTTAGCATGCCTATAACAAACTTGTACAAATATTGCAACTTGCTCTGAATGATAATATTGACTTTGAATCTCAGTTTGAGGACTAAATGTATAGTTCTTAGAGAAATCAACAATAGAGAGAATACAACCTGGTGGAAAGTGATTCTTTGAGTCACAAAATTGCTTAGCTTGACACCTAGTATCATGACAATGTTGAATATGTGGATATATGATATTGCAAAATTTATTCATAAACTCATTGTAAGACAATTCACTCTCTTTGAGAACAGTTTTTCTAGTCTCAACTCCTAACTTTGTTGAATATTTCTCATATTCAAATCACTTCCACATAACTTGCATTAAATGATCAATATTGTCAACCTGTAAAAGATTCTTCAAATTTCCACTATCATTACATATATTTTGTATACACTGCACTTTGAATTCATTTGAGTCTTCTGGTCTCTTCCAGGGATGAATATATTTGGATTAATTACTACCATAGGTTTTTTATATGACTATAGATGTAGATGAAATTTAACATGAGTTCAACAAGTCTCATGTACCTTATTTATGCCTACAAAACTTATTCGTAGTCTCTCAAACATCCTTTGACAAATCTTCACATCTGAAAAATCTTGCTTGAATGCTTCAAAAAGTTCACTTTGTGTTGTATCTATAAAATGTTTTGGATGCGAAATTTTTGTACCAACTTCACCTTTCATTTGTATAGTGTCCTTTCTATTGGAATAAACACGAGTGGCTGGTCCAATATTCAATCACCCGTTCCTTTACATCTTTTGAGATTCTATCTTTTCAGGGACCTTGCAAATATTTACCCAATTATTCTCAATATTTTCATCCAATCTATTTCTCTTTTTGATATATCTTTGAATAATTCTCCTAGGAACATTGAGTAATTTAGAAATTGCTTAAACTTGTCTTTTATGTGATAATTTCTTACTAAAAATTATTGTCATCAATGCTCTATGTGCAACACTTAAATCAACAGCTTGACTCTTGCTTTCAATAGAATTCAATGCTTCTTGTAGGTTTTCAACTATTGTTTGCTTTGAACTTGATGACTTTTTCTTATTATCAACCCCTAACAAATCCAAAACTAGGGTCATTTCTTTCCTCCTAAATAACTTTGCAAATAATTGTGCTCTTCCAACTATAGAATTTTCTTCAAAAAATTCATCCCATATTCTTTTAGAGTGTAATTTTACTATGCTTTTAGATAACATATCTTTAGATGAAATATTATTGAAAAGAGAATCCTCATCCATCTCCATCAGATTTTCCATACCAAAGAAAAAATTTCTATCACCACCTTCAATTTGTCTTGGCACCTATACTCCTTGGTCATTAACAATTTCCACAGGTTGTTCTTGAGTAGGTGTTCATCCACATTTGTAGTATCTCTTCTTCGATCATACAACCTTTTTCTTGTCTTTTTATTCCCCATCACAAATTGCTCAAGTTTGAATTCACCTGCATACAAAAATAACACGTATACAAATACTTTAACCTCTATTTTTGAAGATCTACCTACATTCCAAAAATCATTGATTTAATCAATTACATGTTTCAGATCATGGTACCTGAGAATACAACTCTGCCCTTGTCAAAATCAATGTTTTTTTCTCTAATTTTTTTTAATTTAATAATTAAAAAAACCAAATAAAACCAAAAAGGCAAAAAAAATATTTTCAGTCCAAATTCATTTCAGATCATGTATTTGAGAATATAACTCCACGCCCATTGAAATTAGTGTATTTTTTCTCCAAATTTTTGTAATTTAATAATTAAAAAAGGCCAAAAAAGCAAAAAAAAAAAGATTTTTCAATCTAAATTCATCTCAGATCAATGTATCTGAGAATATGACTTTGTCCCTATCGAAATCAATGTACTTTTTTACTCCGCTATTTTTGTAATTTAATAATTAAAAAAATCTAAAAAAATCCAAAAAAAAAACATCTTTTTGGCCAAGTGAGTTTTGATAAAAAAAGATTCGGTCGAATCCTTTTTGACCGGAACCCATTCGGTTGAATGGGCTTAAATCGAATCCTATTTGGCCGAATATGTCTAAGTGGCATCCCACTTGGCAGTCAATTCACCATTTTTTCAAAAAATTTGAAACTTCCAACTTCTGGTGAATATTTCTTCAATCAATTTAAAAGAAAAATGCCTTTTGTAGAGCTCACAGTGTTGAAACCAAATATATATATATATATATATATATATATATATATTGATTAGTTTTAGTATATAAATATTTTAAAATAATGCAAGTAGGTTCAAAGTCAAAAAGAGGCTACTTTGAAATTAAATAAAAATAGTAAATCATCATAAAACCCATTTTGTTTGGTCTTTATTCAATTATGACTAGCATAGACCCTAGGTAAGGTAGTTACAAATAACATTGTGTTAGAAGATGATGCTAAACCTATAAGATAGAAGATTAATAAAATGAATCTTAAGGCAACTTTGTTGGTTAAGGCTAAGATTGAAAAGATTTTATAAGCTGGTTTCATCTGCCCCATTGACTATTCACCTTGGACATCAAACATAGTGGAATTTGATGAACAATCACAAGACAACTTCCTTTGTTGCTCCGCCATATTAGTGGGTCTCTCTTATGCATGAACTGGTGGGTTTTAGTGATCTTGCTCCTATGTCTATGTAGGGTTTTTTTGTTTGCATTGGCTCTTGAGGGATTTAACTGACATGATGGATGAGAGGGTATATATCCTTCAATGTGGGATTCTTTTCAATTGGAAAGTAATCCTCCTCCTATTGGTGTAGTGGTGTGTGCTTTGAGTTTTTTTTAACTATCAAATGAGATGATTTTTTAAGTCCTTGAAACCTATGCTATTTTGATATTATCATTCGATCAGTTTGTGAATACTTGACAATAACCTTTTTTTTTTATACGTGAGAAAATGATTATGTTGATATAGAAAAAGAGATACAATAACATCTACCATGTAGGAGACCAAAATGTATAGAATCTTTGCCCCAATTCATTTACAAATCCACCCCCAAACCTTACATTTACACCAAAATGTGCATCATATCAAAGGGAAGTATATTTTAAACCTCTACAAAGCATACTGAACCCTAACACAACTAAGAACTATAGCCAAAAAATACAACCCACCACCAACTATACAAAATTGTAGCATGAACCATTTAACAAAGACCAAAATAGTAGACCTGGCCAAAACAACTAGAGCCAAGGAACTCACAAGCTTGAGAAAATGACTAGAAATCCAGAACCTTATTTCCTCCATGAGTAGGAGAAAGCTTTAACACCTTATGTAGATAACCAGCCCAAACCACAACCATCTGTTTGTGCTCCACTAGAGCCATACACTTAAGGTCAAGCAGGAAGCGATAATATTTAATTACTTCCCCTGACACATGAAGCAAGGCCATATCAGGTGGTTGAGGCACCCCAAGCCTTGGGGAAGTACATATATAATTTCATCTAATCCAACCAAAAAATCCGCTTTGAAGAGCTTCCTTATCAAAGCCTCAACCTCACCCTTCGACATTCTAATATCGAACAAGACCTCTAGGAATCATGACGTGATATTAGTGTCCACTTCATACACTTCATTGTCTTCCAGGAATCCCTTCCCAAGGATAATCTTCATTGCAACTAAGATGATGGAATCAAATCTAGTGAGGACTCATTTGAGCCTCTGATCACTGATCACCCCATGAAATACCATATGTCTCACTAAATTGTCCAATTAGATCAGAGTATCTGCTCCAATGCTAATCAGAGTCTTGACAGACATTCTCACCAAAAACTTTGATCACTCAGCCATCATTCACCACAATTGCATATGATCACAAAAGTATCCTTTTCCAAATATAAATGGTGATCAATTAATTGTCATGCCCTTATGAAGTGTTCGAGTATCATGCAAGATGCCAAGGTTAGTCCTTGCTATTATTAAACTAACCATATTTGTGCATGCCACACATAAATCCAACCTGTTAATAATGTGAAAACCATAGCTCATGCTTGAAAACCATAGTGCATAATCCCCATGCGTAAGTAAAAGGACAAGCCAATCTTTTGAATGTAGGTTTTGTATATCATAGATTACAATATCATCATTTATTTGACAAGAATAAAAACTTGATTTGTGTTTGGGCATAATTATTTTCCATTCGCCTACCATCACTACCCATAGAAGTATCAACGTTGAGGTGGCTGCCAACAATTCCACACCAGCCAAACCCCACCAAGTCATCGGTAGATGTCCAAGGTAGCTCTCCACAACTCTATTTTTGGAGAGCAACAACAATGTCACGAAGGTAGAGCACCCCAAAAGCCACGTGTCATCCAAATGACCATAAACTAATCAGTCACCAACTTCACTTCTATCCCAGACTTTCCACAATAGTTAGTGTGGAAAGTTTCCCACCCAACCACCCACTTGACAATAACCATTTTTATTGTAAACCATTATTAAAATTTAATTTTTAATTTTTAATTTTTTGATCAATGGTATAGGTGTGTTTTTGAAAGGGCCCAAACTCTTTAACAAAAGGAGAAAAATAAGATGATGAAACCCAACAGTTCACAACAAAATAGTCAACATAGAACTAGCAACACTAAAAATGCTTTACATCAACAAATAAATAGCAAAGGTCAAGCGGGAAAACAACCCATACACTAAAGGAAACAATCAAATAATAAGTAATCATGATCTAGCTTTCTAATATAAAAAGAAGATTAGATAAATATGTGAGTTACCCTCTCAATGATACATACATAAACCTTCTCTTAACATGACCTCCTAATGTAGAGAAAGGTGGAGGCTTTCAATACAATCAAAATCAAACAAACTTCCCAACTTATAAACCCTAACTTGGTCCTTTTCTCACAAATCCTTCAAACTTCCTTGTAGCACTCCAAATAGTGATTTTTGATCATATCTTTCAAATAAGACTTCAAACTGACAATTGAATCACCATTGCAAACACCCTTTATGCCCTTTTGAGACATATCAAATTTGTAGATATGCTTGTTTTGTAACAACACCCTCTAATTTTGACTGTTACATTGGAGAGAGGCCTAATTATGCTTGTTTTCCAAAGCAACTTTGTGAAATCTCTTCTCCAAACTACCAATCTTCATTCCAAGGATTCCCTCAAGTCACATGGAGTCTAAAAACACAATTTTCATCCACTAGCACAATTATCCAATCACCTTTTAACAAAACCCTATGTCTAACCTATTCTCCTAAGCCTAATACATAAAGATATTAGGCTAGGGCTTGATCAAATTCAACCCTATCTCCATTCCCTGCTCCTACAAACCCTACCAACATTAAAATAATCCTAACTACTCCCATTCCACTGATTTTCTGATTTTTCCACCAGTGGAATGGTTCCCTACTTCATATTTTTTCTCTCAAGCCCTCAAAACTAGGGTTTTCTGGCTGCTTTCAGTAAATTGCTTCAAACTCACTCTTATCTCAATGAAAATTGATGAAACCAAAACCAAAAGGCAGATAATTCACCCCTTCAATAGTTCCAATGAAAATTATATCATTAGTTGACAGTACGAGGTCATACAACCTATTGTAGCAGCAAAAACATAATGAAGAATGTAGAAAAACAAAGATTTCTTATTGTTTGATCACCAAATACAACTCCAGAATAATTCCTTGAACATCCTAAGGCATATTTAAAAATTTTCAACCAAAAACCAATATTTTCAAACTAATTTTTGAATATATGACCGTTCAACTTCCATACACACCAAAATTGCAAAGTTGCTTATGCAACTTTTACAACATTTGCAAAAACTTGATCCAACTTTATCTAGAACTAACCCCATATGACTAAAATAATTAGACATGGTCTAAATAGACTTTATTACATCAAAAATGACTCAACATTAGAAAAACCTAACATCTAACCCCTTTTACATAATGAAAAGCTAGGTGCCCTTGCACCATACACCTAGGGAGAACAAAATCTCAAGTTCCACTTGAGATTAGATCTTGTACAGTTGTACCATGCTTCTTGATGTCTTCCTCTATCATCTAGGTGGAATTCTCTGTTGGAAGGCCTTTCCACTTCACTAGGTACTCATTATACACCTTGTGCCTTGTTCTTTTAGCTTCCTTTGTGTCCAAGACGCATTCAAACTTCAATGGTTGACTTGGTGGTAAGTCTCTAACCCAATCTTCATCTGGAAATCCTAATGTACCTACATATGTACTTGCAATCATAGATCCTTTAAAATGATATAGGTCAAAAACATTAAAAATTGGAGAGATAGCCACTCTAGGAGGGAATTATATCTCATAGGCATTTGCTCAGAATTTGTGGACCACCCTACATAGCCCAATCTTCTTCATCTGTAGCTTTGAATACTTCCCTTTAAGTAGCTTTTCTTTCCTCAAATGAGCCAATACCAAGTCCCTCAATTTCAAATGAACCTCTCTCCTTTTCAAATCTGCATGTTTGTATTTATCAACACTTTTTTGAAGGTTCTCCCTAACTTGCTAATGTATATCTTTCATTGCAACTACAAACTCTTCTCCTTCAGCACTCCTTCTCTCCATACCACTCAAATCTCTGAGTTCAAACACTCCCCTTGGTTGCAATCCATACAAAATATCAAATGAGATTTTTCCAACACTTTTGTTCACAGAGTCATTATATGCTAACTTAGCTTGGGGTAGGATTAGATCCCATTGTTGTGAGTGTTCATTTGTCAAGCATCTGAGATGATTCCCAAGGCTTCTATTTACAACTTCAGTCTTCCCATCTATTTGTGGATGATAGGCAGAGCTAAAGGTCAAGTTTGTTCCCAACTTCTTCCAAAGGTTTCTCCAAAAGTGACCCACAAACTTATTGTCCCTATTAGAAACATTTTTCAATGGTAATCCATGAATCTTGACCACCTCCTTGAAAAATAACCCTACAATGTAAGAGGCATTATTTGTGCTTTTGCATGGTATGAAATGTGTCATTTTGCTAAACCGGTCTACAACAACAAACACACTATGAAATCCTCTTTGAGTTTTGGGTAACCCCAACACAATATCCATGTTGATGGATTCCCATGGCCTATTTGGGATTGGAAATGGTTGATAAAGACCTGCATTTGTGCTACAACCCTTTCCTTTTTGGAAAACAACACACTTTTCAACAAATTTCCTAATATCACTTTGCATCTTTGGCCAATAGTAATACCTTCTTACCTATTCCAAAGTTTTTTCCACACAAAAATGACCCCCTAAGTTGCCACAATGCTTCTCTTTAATCAAATTAGTCCTCATAGAGCATTTGGGAATACACAACTAAGCACCCTTAAACAATAACCCTTCTTGAATCAATAAATCAAAATTATCTTCATGAAAAATGCCATCAAATTGATTGCAAGAAGCATAAATATCTTTGAAATCATCATCTCCTTCATACATACATTTCATAGCATCAATACCTACACTTTGGAGTTGAATTTATTGAACCAACAATGCCCTTCTGCTCAAAGCATCTGCCACCTTGTTTGACTACCCTATTTTGTGTTTGATGGTGAAGGTGAAGCTTTGTACATATCTAACCCACTTCACATGTCTGTGGTTGAGTTTTTCTTGGTTGTTGAGGAACTGTAAAGCATGATTGTTAGTAAAAACAATGAATTCCTTAGGAAGGAGATAATATCTCCACTTCTTTAATGATTGCACCATGGCATATAATTCCAAGTCATAAGAAGAATAGTTCTTCTTTTCTTCTTTGAATTTCTCATTGAAAAATGCAATAGGCCTACCCTCTTGGCTCAAGACTGCTCCAATTGTATACTCACTTGCATCACATTCAATTGTGAACATCTTGTTAAAATTAGGCAATGCTAAGATAGGTTGTTGTGCTACCCTTTGTTTCAGATATTGAAAGCTTTTTTTTGCCTCATCAGACCATACAAACTTTCTTTGTTTATCCCCTTTGATTGTATCAATGATTGGAGAGCAGATATGACTGAAATTTTTCAAAAAAAATATGTAAAAGCTAGCTAGGTTGTGGAAACTTCTTATCTCACTAACTGATGTAGGAGTAGGCCAATTGAGAATTGCTTCCACCATGTTGGGGTCCATCTTCAAAGTACCTTTTGAGATCACAAAGCCAAGATAGACCAACTCCTCTTTCATGAATTCACACTTCTTCAAATTGATCATCAAATTTTCTTCATTCAACCTCTTCAAAACTATGTCTAAATGTTGCAAGTGTTCCTCTTTAGTCTTACTAAACATAATAATATCATCCAAGTAGACAACCGCAAACTTACCTATGAAGGGTTTCAAAACTTCATTCATTAATCTCATAAAAGTGTTTGGTGCATTTGAAAGCCCAAATGGCATGACAAGCCATTCATATAACCCCTCATTAGTTTTGAAGGCAGTTTTCCAGTCATCCCACTCTCTAATCCTAATTTGGTGGTAGCCACTTTTGAGGTCAATCTTTGAAAAATAACAAGCCCCTCCTAAACAATCCATCAAATCCTCCATTCTTGTTATGGGGAACCTATACCTTAAGGTTATATTGTTAATTTCCCTTGAGTCGATGCACATTCTCTAATCTCCCCCTTTCTTTGGTGCCAATACAGTAGGAACAACACATGGGCTAAGACTCTTCCTTATTAGGCCTTTGTCAAGTAGCTCTTGAATTTGTTTTCTAATCTCTTCATTCTGCTGATGAGTCATCTTATATGCATCTTTATTGGGTAGGTTTTCCCCTAGTATAAAATTTATATGGTGGCTCACATCTCTTATTCGTGGCAAATAACTAGGGATCTCATCCACAACAATGTCTTGGTACTTGTTCAACAAGCCTTGGACCTCTTTAGGCACATTTTCCACCTTTTTTGTTGTCATGAAAAATTTTGGTCTGATTACAATGGCATAACCTTGTCCACCCTCTTCTTTCATGGTTTTCAAGAACTCTTTTCCCCCAACCAACATTACACTAGACACAACTTGTGTATCTAGATTCTCATCTTGCAATTGAGTAAGGGTGAATGAAACCCCATCCTTTTCAATCACATAGGTATTCTTCTACCCATCATGTTTAGCCTTTTTGTCATACTGCCAGGGTCTTCCTAAAAGTAGATTGCAAACATCCATTGGGATGATGTCACACAATATCTTATATTTATACCAGGCTCCAATATTGAATTCAACCCATGTTTTCTCATTAACTAGGACATGTTGCCCCTTGTTCAACTAGGAGACCTTATAGGGAGTGGGGTGTGGGATTCTTTTCATCTTCAATTTCTCTACCATCTCTAAGGAAACCAAATTATTTGTGGAACCAAAATCAACAACTACTTTACACACCTTACCTTGAGATTTGAAGGTGGTCCTAAACAACGATTTTGTTTGTGGAGGCTCCTTCACCACAAGGACTTTGATTAATTTTCTTCTCATCATCAGAGATTCTCCAATTTTTGGAGCAGGATGCTAAGATGGAGAGTTGACACTCTCACAATCTTCTTCTTGCACCAATTGTGTTCTCCTTTCACCACCATATGAAGTAGAAGGTTGTTTATCTGGACATTTGGACCATGCTTGATGGCCAAACTGATTACATTGATAGCATCTTCTTGAAAATATATTTGATCCTCTACCTTGTCCTCCAAATTTGCCTCTACTATTTGATCTCCTATCTTTGAAACCACCTCTTGATTTTGAGCCTTGATCTTGATTACCACTTATCTCAACTTGTGTCTTTTGAGATTGTCCTCTTCCTCCAAAGGTTCCTCTACCTCTGAAGTTCTTTCCTCTGCGTCTACTTTGTTTCTCTTGCCTTCTCTTCAATTTTTCTTCTACCTTAACAACCAATTGAAAACATTCTTCCATCGTTCTAGGGGTGGTAAGACTCATCTCATCTTGTATTTGGAACTTCAATCCATTTAGGTACCTTACTACTTTTTCAACCTCATCCTCAACATGACCTACTCTAATGCTTAACTTCTGAAACTCTTTTGTGTAAGCCATGACATCCATCTCCTTTTGTTTAAGATTTTGAATCCTTCTAAATGTTTGAATTGCATAGTCATTGAGCAGAAATTGACCCTTGATTTTGGACACAATTCTATCCCAAGAATTGAGTTTTTATTTTCCCTTATTCACTCTCTCTTCCTGCACATAATTCCACCAAGTTAGGGTAGGGCCTTTCAACTTTGTTTTAGAAAATTTCACCTTTTGTTCATTTGCTACCTCCTTGGTTATCTAGTGCATCAACCCAATCTAG
>VDFB02194868.1:0-19927 GCA_007258455.2 Sequoia sempervirens
TATAATCATAAGGGTTCACAAGTAATTATTGTAGGGCATGGAATTATTCTTCTAGATAAGGTGTAAGTAGCTACAAATACAAAGCATATAAACATTGTTTGGGTGTCTTTGTTTGACATAATTCTCACAAATGGCTCCATCCAAAATTGAGGAGAAATTATCTACTACAATCTAAAAAAAGATTTGAACAAAGTGAGTATTAATGGTAACCTCTATGTGTGCTATTTTTTTTGTCATTGTGCAATGCTTGTCATTTAATATAATTTTTCCCTCGATGGGAACTTCTAATGGACAAAATATGTGTAGAATATGATCAAAAGATTTATGAGCATAAATATTGAGCCCATTCTACTAGAATTTGTTTATAATCATTTTTAACATTTAGTTTGCAGTACATAGTATTTTACTTGGGAATATACTTGTAAGAAAAAAATCCACCAAAGTAATGTTCTTCACTATTGCATAAAAACTCAACTATTGACAATATAATTAAAAATATCTTAATTAACCCTTAAGTACATGTGGAAATCAATAGACACATCAAAAGTAATTTACAAATGCTTTAAAACCATGGGTGAAAATAAAAAACCTAATAAAACACCCTAAAAAATTCTCCAACACATCTTTCTAAATCACTAACCATAAAAAAATTGTGTTTTTCCAATCACTAGTCTCATTAAATAGGAGACGATAAACATCAACATATAAAGTTGCTAGTTCACTAAAAATGTCCAAGATTCCCAACTATATAAAAGAAGGTATTAAGAGAACTAGTAGTTGGTTTTCATGGGAACCTTACATTCTAATAAGAAAAGAGGGAACTCTAACCAAACCCCACCTACCATATAAAATCCCAAGAGAGAAAATAATGGAGAACCATCAAAATGTTAATGAATTGAATGATGTACTCTAAGAAAAATCGTTGCGGGTTTATCCTAAGCTACCACTAGTATTATCTCAACATGAATTTCATGAACTCCCAACAATGCAAGCCAAGGTTTAAAAATTATTAGCCTTCCAATTTTAGAAGTAGAACTTAGGACCTAGGGTCCTCAAAGGGATTAAAAAAGTTGTAATTACAACCCTCCAAACTCAATATGACATATGAACATATACCAAATGTAAATGGATCCTTATGGTATTAGGATAAAGGATGTTGAATAAGTCATTTCTAAAATGAAAAGAAGTTGCGGAAAGAGCTAGAAGGTTCCCTAAACCAAATTGAGGACACTAAACAAATATAGGAAGAGGAACTTGAATGCCTTGGTAAAAGTGGAATTCTAGAAGCCCAAGAAAGACTGAACAAAAAAAAACTAAAGTGAACAAACTACTATAACTCTAGCGGGCACCTCTATAGTTTTTACCAAGGCTAAACCAAATCCAATTTATTATTTGCACATAATTTTTTATTGAGATTTTGTATAACATTTAAGAGTTCTAGACCCAAAGGGCCTCAAATTATGCCCATTATTAGTGGGAGATCCTAAAGTAAAGGCGAAATATCTTAGGAAAAGTGGAACAATTACCATGCAGAGGAGCATCAAGGGACAATAGCCGGTTATTGTTACTACAAAAGATGTATTGGATGAATCTCAAAAGGGGAAAACACAAAAGATGGAACTTGGATCAATATTGAGATCTGTGGGCAAGAATACCAAATAAATTTTTAATGAACAAAGGGAGATTACAATGTTAAAAGAAAAAACTGCATGTGTCTTGGAAATAATTAGTAGAGGCACAAAAGCAGGTCTCCTATTGTCAAAGCAGAAAAACGGGGTACCAAGAATGCAATCAACACTTGGGATTCCATATGGCATATTAGAAGATATTTCCAAGGTGAAGAGTCAGCTTCAATTATGCCTTCAAAATGCTCTCCAGTTATAGGACAATGACATGGCCAAAGTCCTGCAATATTTCATGCATCCAAAAAGCTTAGATTTACATTCAGCTTTATCACATTTATGTAATCTTAATATTAAATGATACGTAATTAAAATTAATTATGACGATTGAGGAGATTTGTTACTAAGATCCATGAGAGACAAACTAGATCATCCTTTGGTTATTGGACTGTCTGTACAATAATAAAATAAATATAACAGTATACGAGTAAATGCTTGCATGTCAACATGCCAGCTATTTACATCAATAGCCAGCACATTGACTATGACATACAAGTTCTTTAATTTTATGTTGTTTGGGAGCAATCAAAGTTGTCCTAAGCACCTACAAGAGCATACTATTTCTATCCAGCCCGGAGAATGCACCTTTGACTGTTTAAGCACCTACAAGAGCATACTATTGTCTATCCAGCCCCGAGAATGCACCTTTGACTGTTTACCTGAGCACCTGCAAGAGCATGATCAAAGAGGTTTTGGGATTCGCTATCCTAATCCTATTTAAGATGAATAGTGGGAGTTTATTTGCTACTTTTATGGTCAAATCCTCCACATGGATCTGTTGCCCTAATTCCCTATGCATGTACTTGTTCATATTTACTAGAACTTGCACGTGTTCCCCCTCTTTGGATTTTTTCTTCCACCAAAGATTTGCTCGACCTTCTTCATTTTCTCTTATAATATGTTCCATGTCATCTTCCACACCACCTTCTAGTTCAAAATGAAATTCAAATTTTCTACGAAGTCCTTTCTCTTTCGTTGTTTCCTCCAATCTTCTCAATTTTCTAGATACTTCAAATTTTGGACTTACAACTTGTATTTCAAAGTTGAGGTGGAAAATTCTTCTATCTTTTCGGTTTCTATATTTATTCATTATTGCCAGGCACATCATAGCCGGTCACTCAATATTGGGCAAGTAGTTATAATAAAGCAATATAGACTAGATATAGTTCGAGCCCAATTGAACTTTCAAGTTTGTAAAAGAAATTTGACACATAAAACTAGACGTGGAATTAGATCAAATGAATCCATTCATGGCAAAATCCTCAATTTGATCAGAAAGGGGTCTGGTTGATAAATGACAACCACAACATGAATGGTTATCCATGATGAACATCTCAATGTTAATGTTGTTACTATGATGACCCGCACAAGCACTGAATATATAACTCACCCAACACCAATGATATATATAACTCACCCAACAATGCCCAAGAAAAATCCATTTAACTTCTTGTAATTGCAGGCAAGTTGAACCACATTTCCTATATACATTCTTGATGTCTAACATGCAAAGCCCAAATCCTGAATCAGTATGGCACTCCTCCTAAAGAGCACCCTCACCCTCCCTCTCCTCCCCAATCCAAATGTAGGGCTTGGAGGATCTAAATCTGCAAATTCATTCAGGTTCAATCCTGAATCTTGTGACAGATTAAACTTGATCATACAAGTGGAAGAATATCTTGAACAGGACATGTCAAACAATAAGCACTATACCAAGTCCTTTAAGTATATGATGTTCCTCTCACAAGCAAGGGCAATAAGCACCATATCAAACAATAAGCTAACAACTGCAATGACAATTCCAGTTCTTGCACAATCACTAACCACTCCTCTAAATAGTGATAATGCTTGCATTGCAGGAAAAGAAAAAATTCAAGAGCTATTCACAAGTAAAGCCCAAAAGGTCAGATATTTTTTACATGTGTCTTTCTTGTGCTCGCTTTAAAGAACTTATAATTAACGTTTTTAGAATTGACTACTATTCAAAATGTTCGTGATATTATTCAGCCATAAGATAATATTTTCTAATTCTAAGTAGTAAAACCTTCAGATTGTACTTAAAGCTCAAGTCAGTATAATATGCTAGTAACTCAATTCATTCAATTCTTTTTACAGGGATCAAGTATTTCCTGACCCATTGAAAGAGGTCTTATACAGTTCAACATGTATACAGAGGTGCATCTCTGTGCATTTAAATTGAAAGTTACTTCTGCAAACTTTCTAGACTTCCAGAAATCTTCCAATATGTGCTTTCTTTACAGTGTCATGATTATTTATAAAATTGCACTCTGAAAATATGATTAAACCTTGTACTAGACAAGACAACAAGATCATCAACAAATATCATGTCAATATTGTAACTAAGGTCTGCACATTATCTAATCGTCAAGAAGATTCAAACCGGTGGCATTGCTGGTAAATCTAACAATTATAATGTATGTGGCATTGGAATTACAGAAAATGGAAAATGTCGAAATTTTGTCCATGGATTGATCTGTCAAGATTAAAAAGTGAGAAAAAATGAAAGAGGATACCATGGTTATTGATAAAGAAGACTGCCAGTTTCTAATAGTTGCTCCTTGGCAGCAAATGAATCATGGAGGGTTGCAAAGCTGGAAATATGTATTGTTGGTGTAAGACCAATCTTATGATTTCTGTTTCTATTGTGTTTAAGCTGATAGGAGGGATTTCAACCACCTCTTCCACGGGGCATCTTCTTGTTGCTCAAACCATGAAAGAAAAGCACTATCAAGCAAACAAAAGAAATTGACATAAAGAAGTTGATATCGAACAGGTACAAAACGAAAGTTTACTGTCTGGACTAAAGTCCATGTGGATCCTTCCATCATAAAAGCTGGGAGAAAATCCCTTTTAACATCCTCCTTAACCTGATCAAGCTTCTTTCCAGAAGCAAGACCCATATATGTAAAAAATGCAAGCAAATGCACAGGTCCAAAAACAAGGGTGTCAGCAGCCAACTTAGCAGTAACAAACTGCAAAGAACTGGGACGCAATTGTAAACGATGCTTTGTTACATGCTCCAAGCCTTCATACCTACAACCAGAATGAAGCTGTGTCTCAATAGCACAACATAAATGTAAAATACTCTCAGTCATTGCAGCATTAAGAACATCATTTCATTTATAGCCAACCTAGAGAAGTCAAATAAGTAAGTCATAACAAAGACATGATCAGTCTATAGAGGAAAGGACAAAGAACCATGCATCATATCATCAATCATCTAAAAGACTAAAAGCCTTGCTAAAAATGCACATCTTCCTTGGCATATAAAGAGTGAAATGTATGTCAATCTTATTTCATGTTAAAGTTCCATCCTCAAGTTTCCTTCCCCAGCTAATCTCCAATAAATATTTCCCAGCTTGCCTCATCAAGGACAATAGACATACTATCCTTATAAATAGTAGCAATCCTTTTACCAAATATTGAACATAATTTTCATGATCCAATCATGAACAGATAATATTGATCTTCATATTCTAAATTTAAATTCTAGTAAGGAAATTCACTGACGGACAATGACAAGAGTAAGAAAGCAAGGACACTCACCAGAAGTGGCCAACTGGTCCTACAAAACCAAAACCAAACATGCTTGTAGTAGCAACTCGTTTCCAGTCTATTTTGAATTTTTTCATTTGTTTGTCCTGCGTATCAGGAGAAAAAAATAATCATCCACCTTGAAACATTATGTGGAGGAGCAAACGCTAGTGAGTTAAACAAATTGCAAGTTAAAAGAAATGTGGCAAAATGTAGGAATCCATTTGTAAATAGTTCAGAATTTCAGAAAATTGTTTTACAAAAATGTCAGCAAGGACGATGCCTACATAAATTATATTTTAAGGAGCTCCACATTGCTGTTACAAATGGCCCGAGGATAAGGAAACTTTGACACAATTGTATTTTAACAAGATTTCCAACAATTTTACATTAAACTACAAAACAAATAGATGAAAAGATACTCTCAAGATGGCATGTTAGTTGCTTGACTAGAAAATTCAGGAAATAACATTATTCTTCCTTTAGCAAGGTGAATTATTAATAAGATCAACCTGTAGTCATGAAGTTAGGCCATCATATCCAAATAACAGAGGCCAATGACATCTATGAAAGCTGTGTTAAAAAGGTCAAAGATCTGGAAAAGCGTGAGGCTTGGGCCAGCCCCCCTTGGATGAAAAAGGTTCACTCCCTCTTCTAACCAATTATACTAGTTTAAAAATTGGCCGAAGTTTGAACAGAGGAGTGAATACAATTGAAGGGTCATTAAGAACCCTCAGGTAGGGCAACCTTTGGTTGGGCATGTTGAGATAAAAAACTGGGCTTTAACTGTTTGCAGGCAAGAAAAATATTTTTTAGCATTGGACACCTGGATGCAACTGTTGCAGTAGCACACACTAGGAGTGGTGATTTGTGGTGTGAATTCATTGAGCTCCTCCAGTAACCAAGGTTCAAACTCAGTTGATTTTAAAAAACAGTACAAACATTTGAGCCCTTGTCAGCAGCTGAAATCCAAAATTTTAGACCCGTCTAAACAAAATAAACGTTTTTTACAAGAAAAGTTGAGGCAAAAGATATGTTTTGGCAACAATTTTATCAACATAGTTGAATACGGTATTAGATCTTCTCTTAAACATCAAAGAAAAAAAACATAACGAAGTCTCCTTTGACAATAAAATACATATAAGATCACTCAACTAGTGCAGATGGTTTATTAGCCTATCTTAGATTTGTCACATTAATATGATAGGCACCTTAACATCTCACTATTTTTTGGATAAATATATTTAAGATATCTAAGTTAGCTATATTAACCCATATCCATTTTTCGGTACTCTTTTTTAAACAATTACTTCTCTAAACCCGTAAGATTTTTTGATTAATGTATTTACATCAACTAAATGTATGGAAGTTATGTAACCCTACACATCTGAAATAACATCTACCAAATTGCTGGAGCTTAAATAGATTAACTTCCTTCTAGTATAATATATTACCTGACTAAATCCATTGTACATATAAGTGTAATATATTACATCACGTCTCTAGTAAGAGAGAACAATCTTTGTAATGATAAATATAAAAGATTTGATTAAAGTGTTTTTGATAAAAACTCTGATTTTTTTATCAATGTTTCAGATCGGACTCTATGATCAACATTCTGGAATTACAGATCATGGAGTGTGATCCAAAACATACATTAAAAAACTTACAGTTTTTATCAAAAGCACTCTAATTCATTTACATGGACTGTGGAAATATCATATCTACATAAGAGATTTCTCAAAGTAGAAGTGCACTCCTTGCATGGGAAAAATAAAAATTCAAAAATCAAATCTACCTATAAATTAAGTCTTTAACCACATCCTACATAAATATACAGTAAACTACCCCGTAATCCCTACAAATTTGGCACTTTCTTATAGTTATAGGGATTTCCTTGCATCAGAAGGTCCAAATATAAAACAAATCTATCTTGTTTGAAGTACATTCACCTTAAGAGTTACCAACATTTACAGTACCTGGCTTCCTTTACCTTGAAATAAACCTTTAATTAGCTGATAGGTTATTTGGTGTGAGAACAAATTCAAAATCAGCCTGTTAACTTGTCTCAAGCCACCAAACAAAATATCAGTGCCGGAAAAATAAAGGCAGGTAAATAATCCTGTGCATGCCATAGTATCTATTTTTTGCACTCACTGGATTCTTAACACAACAAAGGCATGTTGTGGCATTCATGTTCTCATCAAATGCTAGGTGGGCGAGATTTGATTTTCTTGGCCAATGGATCAACAGATATAACTATCTACTAGGCACTGCAGCTACACACATGCCCACATCAAATGACATGCATGAAGTTTCCCCTTCGCAAAGACAAGCTCGCCAAGTTTCCATCTGGAGATGGAAAGTCAGTGATGGAAGAGCATGTGGCCCCGTTAATAGCAGACTATGGAAAAGAAGCCCAGCAATCCCTTCTCATGACCTGCCCGTTTTGGGTGAAAGTCTAGCCTGGATAGCATCACTAAACTCAAAACCCCAACTCCATTAAGTACCTCATATCATTTAGATTTGAGATTTACTTATCTGCCTTATTTAGCTTAAACTTTGAATCATTTTTATCCAGATCTAATATGATTTGCGTTGCAGGATGTTTGTGGGTACTCCTGATTTAGAGGGGCAATATACAACCTGAGGTTTTAGATGCTTATCACCTTTGATTGTAAAAAGTCTTAAATTTCTTCTTTTTGGTGAATAACCCATGTCCGTGTTCCATTCTGTTGAGCTCATATTCTCAAGTAAAATGGTTCACTGTATTTAGATGGGAGAGAAATCTTGAAACCCACCCACAATCAATGAATTGCTACCCATCCAAGGATCCCCAAATTCCAAGTGTATTTGTACAATCTAGGCCCAATTAAGGCCCTTTTATTTTTTTCTTGTCTTAACATCTCCAGTTGGAGGTGTATAACAAAGGGGAATTTTCTACGGTTTGCAGATACCATAGCCACTCCTAAATATGATCTTATTTTCAACTCTTTGATTTGTTCACCTCTGGTCATAGCAGAGATCATCGTAGATGCTCTCCCCATAATCAATTTTTTCTTTTTGCTTGACTACAATTAATTGTTGCTTTTTTGGGATGCATAAGCTTCAGAGTTTGCTGTCTTTAGTTGTAAAAAAAAATTCCCTCCACAATTGTTTTGGGGGATTACAAGAAGAGAAAATGTTAAAAACACAGAGGTGGTAGAAGGCAGAGAGAAAGTGAGAGAGAGAGAGTGAGAGAGTTATAATGTTGCTTTTTTTGAGTTGAGTTAGAGCTGAGAAAATCTGGTAAGATAAATGTCTCTTATCCTTTCTTTCTTCAGATTAGCTGATTTTAATGTTTGTTATCTATGGCCTTCACATATTTTTTCTTGTAATTTTAAGGGTATGGAGTAAAATAAATTCTCCACGGTGGGTTGCTATATTGCTTTTGGCAAAGAAATCAAACCCCCTCTGTCAAAGTCTGCTTTGTTTAGTAATTTTTATTTTGTTTTGGCATGCAAATTCTCCACTTCTTGCAAGCCTAGAGAAGAGACTAAACCAATGTGTTTTTCTTGGAAATATAGAGCTGTATTTGTGCCATAAGTTCTACTCATTTTTCTTAATTTCTATGCCATTATTGTTTTCAGAAGAGCAATACATGTCTTTAGGACTTTTTACTTTAAGGTCTGAAACACTAGAAAATTCCTTTTCCTCTGATCTTAGATGACTGAAGTCTGAAACAACACTATCCTCAATTTTTAAATTTTACTATGTTTTTCTAATTCCTGAAGCAATGGTGTCCTCAATTTCAGCTCCTTTGGCTGACTAGAGACGGCTAAAACATTTGTCGTGTTAGTTTTTCATTCCTTCATATGCCTTGTGTAACTTTGAATTGTATGAGATGCTGTTTTCTATTCACATGAGTTGTCTCAATTTGGGTGGTCATGAGTGGTTCTCTGCTCATAAGTCAATAAGGTCTCTTCCAGATCTTGATTTTCCATGGTTACATTAATCAATCATTAAGTATTGAAATGATGTTTTCTTAAAAGTTTTGTTTTGGATCTTGTTTTTTATATAACATATTTAGCTGATAGGCTTTTAGTGTGAGTATCAATGTTCAAAATCAGCCGGATACTCTGTCTCACACCTGACACCTTTTTGCATTCACCAAATTTTTGAAAATCACCTAAATTGTTAAAATTTGTCTGATAATACTTTGGCTCAAATTGCTGTACGTGTAAGGCACAGATTTATCTTAAAGGTATTGGAGTGAGAGAGCTTTGAATGCACATTCCCCGTTCCATACAAAAAACTTGACAGGTATTTGAACCACCCAAAACATTTGACCTGTCCAAACAAAGCAATACCTCATTTGGTTTCATGTTATTAGTTCCGATTTTATTTGATCCAGTGGGTTACAAAAGAATAAAGATTGTAAAAATCTTTAGTCTAAATTTTACTGACAGCAATATTCTTGATTTAAATACCTACTACCAGCTCCTCAATATCTATAGTAGAATAAAAACTACTATAAAATCAATTTTGTTCTGTTCAAAATACTTTTAATTGCATGGAGAAGAGGCAAAGAAAGAAGATATGCATGCCGGAGGATTACACTATCAGTTGAGAAATTAGCAGTAAGAGCAGTAAGTTGTCTCTATTTGTTTTATGTACTTCATTGTTTTGCCTTAAAGATCGATTTCCCAATTTTCAGGTTTCCATATAGAAAAAAATATGTTAATTCTTTATGCATTTGTTTGAAGGTAAAGAAAGTTCAAGGCCTCCTCATCCTTCTCATCGAAGGAATGTTTTTCTATTTTGTTAAATAGTTCACTTCTCTCCTTCAAATCCTAGGAATGAAAATTCTTCCAAAGAACATGGACATTGTATGATTGGTGTTTACTACCTTATTCAATGTGCCTTGAATGTAATCGAGTAAACAGAACAGATAAAACTATCAACTATAAAAGATTCACACCAGCAATTTGCATGAAGATATCTCAATATATTTATTCATATGCACTTATATAAGTTTCATTCAGGGAATGACTATATATGTGGTCCCCTTTCTCGTGTACAGAGAAGTATATTAAGTGGCTGATGGTTGCTGAGAACTTCCAACTGTCGGCAACTACCAAGGGCAAACACTTACAACTGAGAAACTAATTATGCCGACTAACAGAAGACTAATAGAATTATTTTGTTAACTACAATGGGAAGCAAAACAGTTGACATAATTGACTGTGATAAGCATTGCATTTATTTTTGCAAGGAATTACATATAAGCAAATATGGGTTTGGATTCTCAATTTATATTTTAAATAGCACTCTCTGTTGTCCTACTTATTTAAGTGCGACCATCCACTGATTCAGACCAGCTTGCCTGGTGGCCATGGCTCCTTGTTTGTGCTGCTTACATCCTGGTACGGCGGACTCTATTTTAAAGTACTAGATAGACCAAAATTGACAGAAATTTTTTGTATGGTTATCTTTGTTTTTTGGCAGCTTTCAATGACATTGTTTATTAATAATTATTGTCAATTTGAACAGATTCTCTTATTGAAAGGATTTGTACTTTTAATTGAAGGAATTGAATTTTGTTGATCAATACAATTTTTTCCCAGATTTTTGACCTTTAGCTGTTGAAATCATTTAACTTTATTGGAAAAATTATTATTCTCAATACAACAAAGCACTTCAATTAACATGCATCCATATTTCCTATCGACGAACACACTGCACTTCTTAACAGTGAAGGGCTAGTTAAAAGTATTTTAACTTTCTAGCACGTCAGCCTCTTTAGTAAAGAATACCTTGAATCATATGGAGCAGAATTAATTTTTTGTCATTGTAAAAGGCTTCCACAATCTTTAAAGTGGCCAGTGCTTTGTTTCACAGCAGGAGATAGTGGCAACCGGTCGACTATGAAACAATCAATTTTAGATGCCAGAAATGCTATTCCACTGAACATCTCACCTCTCATTGCCGCATAAAGAGGGTTAACAAGAAAAGAAATCAATCCTCATGTGAGAGACACACTTGGTGGGTGGATGCCAAACCTAATCATTATGTCATACACACACATAGATATACATACACACATATATAAAAGTATTTTGATATATCCTTAATTCATGTATCCTATATTTAGAAAATGAGAAATATCCATCCCCATCCCCATTCTCAGTAACTGTGCTAGTAAAAAAGTAAATAAAAAAGTGCAAATACATAAATGATACACAAAATGAAACATCAAACCATTATTTTATAAATGAACAGTTAATTCTGACTTTTCCATGGTCTAAAATAATTATCACAAAATATTAATGTAATAATAAGAGTCCAAAATACTATACAGTCAAAAGGATTTGGCTTGGTTGAATGACCCCTTTGCATATAAATTTACAGAATCGATGAGAAGCATCCATATGGGCTCCTGTTTATGTTTTCACTTCTGCTAGACATCCACCCAAACTAGTCCCACTCCCATTCCATGCTTCCCCCATTTTAACCATTGGCGTTTGATTTGTCTCATCATTAGTAACCATCTGTTCTAAATAAAAATGAGAGAAAATTCACTAAACTAAAATTTAAATTTGTTAAAAAAAAGAGCAAACAGAAAAGAAAATCTTATAATGTATTACATATTCTAAAAGTTTTGTCAATCGGAAAAGAGCTCAGTAGGTGAAAACCTCAAAACGGTGCATTACATTCACCATTCCTCCCATCCTTCTAAAAAATGCTTTAAAAGTGTATCTGTGTTAAGTGGGCCCCTTACCTTGTAATAAGTGGGCCCCTTACCTTGTAATTATTACCAACATTAAATGAGAAAAAGATATTATTATCACTAAAAATAAAGTAATGAATATTCATAAAGAGTCATCTTGAATATGACTAAAAGCACATAGATATATAAGCCCCCCTCAAAAAATCAAATTATAAAAAAGGAAAGTATTTTCTTGCCTTACCTCTCTGAATCTGCCCAAGAATCTCCTCACAAATGGCTGCTATAGTTTTCCAGCTCCAAGAGGGAGACGGTGAAATGAAGTAAGAATGAGAAGTCTAAGGTTTGGGAGAAGTAAAAGGGTGTGGGCACTTGTTTTCTAATGCATATTCTTTAGTTTTACTGTGTTTTTTCTTTCTTTCATTTGTGATGTCATTGGGAAACACCCAAGTGCCCCTGGGACAGTCAGGGAACAGCTAGGTATCTCCTGACCTGGCAGGAGGATGGTTGGGCATCCTGTCCTTTCTGGAATAGCTTATAGTGCATCTCAACATCCATAAATCATCTTGGACAACTCCCAGCATCCCCTTTGTCTAAATTTTTTGTGGACAGCCCCTACATGAAGCTTGGGGACATCTTGGACTTGGTGTGAGTATGTCGAGGATAGCCCAAGAACACTTCATCCCTACATGTCCAAAATGGCAAGGGTCATCAACATGGTTGTACCAAGCCAGGGATGCCTTCCCATGGTATGATTTGGGTACACATATATAAAAATATTACAATATCATATTTCAAAATAAAGAAAATTAACCATAATAAACAAAATAGAAATTACTCAGTTTAGGTTTAATTATTTCTCTGTGTTTATATCATGTTTTTATATTGTATTTAATTTTATCTCTGTTTTTATTACAATGTTCAAGGGGATGTGCGCCCGCCCTTCCACCCCACCCCCCAAAAAAAACCCACGTTTCCAAGACGGGGACATTTTTGGGATGCAAGGACTTGGGGGAAATGTTCCCCTCTCCCACCACCACCTTTGTTGGGATGCAAGGAATGCCACTGGGATGCCAAGACATTCGAGGGACTCCTAGAAGTCTCCTGAGCATCTCCAGGATGCCCAGGTGTCTCCAGCAGCCAGATGGCAAAAAGGGAGATTCAAAATTAAAAAACATAAAATTTTCATTGATTTTAAAGCCCAAGGCCGAACCCTAATGGCCATGGGCCCCACCTAAGCCCCACAAACACTATAAAACACCCTCAAATCCTCATTTTAACTCACAAACACAAATCAACAGCAAGCTGATAGTGTGAGTGTGAGAGTGAAAGAGTGAGAGTGAAGTGCTGCAAATGCAAGAGGGTTGAGGAGGAGCAAGAAGAAAAGGAAGGAGATAATCTACATCAAGCTGCAAGGATTTTTCAAGCAAGAGGTAAGATTCTATGACTATTTTTTTTTGTTAGTTTCGTATTCATATTCATAGGCATGGCTGCATATTCATATTGTTATCAACATTGAAGTTTGAAAATCAAAAAAATCATATACTAAATTGCAAATTTCAATTTTAATTTGTAAGTTTTAAATAGTTATTAGTTTCGTTTTAAAATTTCAATTTTGCAAAAAATAATAATAATAATTATACAACAGCAAGCTGTCATATTTTTTATTTTTTTATTTAAGTTTTACAAATTACTTCTATTAGTTATTATGTTCAAATTTATTATTTTTTATTTTTTATTTTGTCAAACTAGGATTACACTTTTGTGTATCCTTTGCTTTTGCGCTTTGTGTGACCTCAAGTAAGAAAAACAAAAGTGAAATCCTTGGTTGACAAAGTTGAAAGATTAAGAACAAAGATTTTTATTTGTGTATTCTCTGCTTCTATGCTTTGTGCAACCTGAAGTAAGTAAAACAAAAAGAAAATATTTGTGTCTTAATCCTTTGCATTATGCATAGTTTGAATTTTAACATTATAAACTTATAAATTTTATATCATTTATTGCAGTGTCACTATGAGTTCTCATGGCATGAGTGAGGACGAGGTTGAGATTCAAAGTGAAAATGAATCCAATTATGCACCTAAGGCTAACGAAAATGTAGAAGCAGAGAAGGGTGAGCATGAAACCCAAACTACCGGTTCCATTGCGAGTGCAGCTGCAAATCTTAATTGCCCCTCCATAATATTGACAGATTTTGCTAAGGGTCCCTTTGATCCTAAGTCTCCTTTAAAACAATTTGCAACAAAATTACAGAGCAGGTTGGGCCATCTGGGGCACTAGGTTGTGGAAGTGCCACTTTTGTAACCTTGAATTGTAGGGCAGTATTACCAAAGTTAATGTCCACCTCCTTCATATTCGACGAAAAGGTGTAGATGTATGTGAGGGAATGGGAAGAAACCTGAAATTTAGGGCAGAGATATGTAGGCTATGGGGTGGCCCAAGTAGTGAAGACAATGCAATTGCACCTTCATATGCTTCTTTGTCTCTAAGGTCAAAGGGTCATCATAGCCAGCCATAGGGTTCTACTACTAGTTTGCAGGCTCAGAGGCAAGTTGCATGTATACCAGTTTCTTCTACTTCAAGGGCCCAAGTAGTAGAGGCTAGGGGGAAACACAAGTTGACAAGTGATGCTCCTAACCCACTAGCAAAATTATTCAATGTGCAAAAAAAGGATGAGGCAGATGACGCCATTGGTAAATTCTTCTTTGCCAATGGCATTCCATTCTATGTGGCTCACTCTCCTTATTATAAGGAGGCGATGGCAAAGGTAGCGAGGGTAGGACCATCATATGTGTCACTCAAGGAGACAAAATTGAGGACCACAATCTTGGATAAGAACTATTCCAAAATTAATATGTTAATGGAGAAAATGAAGGAATGTTGGGTGACAAGTGGATCTAGTAAAGTCATGGATGGGTGGACAGTCATTAGGCATCATTTACTCATCAATATCATGGTTACATGTTCAGAGGGCCCTTATTTTCTTATGCAATTGATTGTTCAGGGCATCGCAAGGATGTTGATTTTCAATTTCAAATCCTCAAAAATGCTATAGAGTAGGTTGGGCCACAAGATGTGATCCAAGTAATGACAAATGCAGCCCATGTGTGCAAAGCTACAGGGAAGTTAATTGAGGCAGCTTATAGACATATTTGGTGGACTCCTTGTTGTGTGCATGCCATGAATAATGCACTCAAGGACATGGGAAAGATTGATTGGATCAAAACAATGGTCAATAATGCTAGAGATGTGCAGATGTTTATCTACAACCACCAAACTTCACATGCACTCTTCAAGACCTTCTCTAAGAAGGAATTCTTGAGACCCATCAAGATTAGATATGCATCCTATTTCATTCTCTTGGAGAAAATGCTTGAATTGCAAGAGGCATTACAACTAATGGTTATGGCGGTAGAATGGAATCGATGGCACAACTCCAAGACAGAGCAAGGGAAGAGGGTAAAGGATGTATGTAGTGAAGACTAAAGAGTGATGTTTTTTGGGGCAATGCAAAACATATTGTCTCCATCTTTACTCTAGTCTTCCAGGTGATTAGATATGAGGATGCCAATGCACCTGACCTTGGAGAGGTGTATGAGTGCATAGATTCTATGTTGGACCAAATGAAGGTTATCGTGCGAGAGGACCCCATATTAGCATTTTACAATGAGCACATTCAGCCAATCATTCATCAGAGATGGGAGAAGCTCAACACTCCCTTGCACACGGTTGCCTATGCATTGAACCCCAAGTGGTACATGCAAAGGCCTAATAGAGTTACACCCATATAGGATGTTGAGGTGAAGGAAGGGTTCATGAGGGCCATCTAAAAGATGCATGGTCCTGTACAGGTTGGCATCATTCGTACTGAGTGGAAAAAATTTGCCACTCTTAGGGGTTATCCTAAGGAGGCCAAGATGGATAGGGTAACTATGGCACAAGAAGACCCAATTTAGTGGTGGACTATGCATGGACCAAATTGTTTGACTACATCTCTAGCCATTTGTTAGCTATCTCAGGTTTCTAGTTATCTTGTTGCTAAGAGGAACTAGTCTACTTATAGCTTCATCCACTCCCTTAAGAGGAACAGGATTACCTCTAAGAGAGAAGCTTGTGGTTGTACATAATGCCTTGCATCTCATTGACCACAACACACTTTTGTACAAGGAGAGTCCAGTATCACGATGGGATGTAGAGCCGAGGGGCTAGCACAAATTGATGAGGATGCTACACAAACAGGTTGGTATTAGTAAGGAGGAGCTTGACCATATGGAGTCCAAGTCCAACAATTCTAGTGATGAGGAGTTTGGGGATGATTAGAGGCCTCACTTCACTCCATTTTGTTATTTTGAACATTTGTTATCATCATTGTACTCATTGTAATCATCATTATGAAATCTTTATATAATACAAATTTTGAATTCGACATTTTCATTGTTCAATGTTAAATTGTTAATGTTCACTTCAAAGTTTAGTCGTTTCTAAGTTTTACTAGTTGACCAAAGTTTCATTTTTAATTCTTATACTTTACATCTTTTTATATTTTTCAAGTACTATATATATTTGAGCGCCGCCCCCCCATCATTGCCCTGCCGCCATCCCCCCACTGTCCCAAAACTTAGGCCCTTGGTCCCCCGTCCTCAAAACCCATCCCTGTGTCAAGAAACTCCATGGAACTATGTTTTATTATGACTCTTGTTTGACAATCAGGTCCTTCTCGAGTATGGCAATATCTAACCAGTCAGGACCTGTCATATACAAGAGCTCAATAGTACCAGAATTGTGCCTGTATGGGTACAAGAGCCTCCAAGGAAGTATTTGGTAATGTAGCTTTTTAGCAATGATGGAATTCACTTCTTCAAAAGCTTAAGAAAATCAACTTGAAGCAATCAAGTATATGAAAAAACCCACCAGGATATGCATACTAGCAGTCAAAAGCTTCCTTTTTCTGCAAGCACTAACTATCTCCATGAATTCTTCCAAGCTCAAAACAAGGTACTCAGATATCTAAAAAGGTAGCACAGGTTTCAAATATATTTCAAATAAGGTTTACACTTTACACTTTGTCCTCCTAAATTACTGACAAAGTTATCTTTCAAATGAATTGTATAACTAGCCGGAAAGTCTACTCAAATATCTGTTACAACTTACAGAACAAGACAGTCATCCTATAACCAATGAAGTAGGCACTTACATCTTCAAAACTCATGGAAAATAGATTCAATCCTTCATTGGACTACCCCCCAGGGTAGCAGCAGCATGAGGTACATGGAACATTATACAGTCATTGAAGCCAGATCACAAGAAGATAAGCAAGACCAGCCCATTCATAAATACCCACAGATAGGAATTCATTTAAATCAGGGTTACAAGATTTTCCATACTCAGCCAGCCTGCTGCGTCTGAATTTGGGCAGGCCCAAACAAGGGCTGCCAAGTCAAAGCCTGGTAAAACTGGCCCTTAAATAAACTTTCTAGATAGAATTACTAGATGTCATTGTTGGAAATCAACTGGTGTTTAGTATCAAACCTGTGCCAATTTTTTGCCGAGTCTGAGTCAAAAATCAGCCTGCCATATCTGAGTTTGGTAATACCAATTTAAATGCATTAATATCGTTGGTTTCTCTGCATTAGTGCATGTTACAGAAAAATTAAAGAAACGTGCAAAAAGGTTCATATGTGTACAATTCAGCTATCACTTCTCTCTTGCTTTTGCAAAAGTACAACTTTTCTTATCTTTTCTCTCATTTTCATCTATTGTGCAATCCACCAAAGGTATTTTTTAACCGGTAATTTCCATTAATCTAGATTCTACAATAACTGCTTATGTTTTAGATTCTATTATAATATAATTCCATACATGAGTAGAGAATGCAAGGCCATGGGATGGTACATATGCTTTGCTGATAGTGCCCTACTGCCTCTTCCTGATGTTGTTGGAAGAAAAATCAATTGCAATGAATTTGAACTCAACCTTTGCCAGTCCATTTACTTGCAGATGGGAAGCCGGAAGACTGGTTGCCTTGTGGCTAAAGGTCATGGGCATGTCTGAATATGTCAGGTTAAGAATCATTGATATCAATATGTTTAACCTATCTTCAAAAGAAACGCTCTTTTGCAGATCAAATATTGTGGGATGGGATTAAGATGTCAAGAGTGAATTGGAGACATTAATTAGTGAGTGTAATTACCAACAAAAGGCTGATTATGAATGACAAATAGTACACCTCAAGTATCACCACAATAGGTTTGGTGATGAACATACTCCAACGCTCATGGGGAATAATTATATAGCCCTATCGTCTCTTGGTGCTTGAGTAGGTGTATTCTACACTTACCCTTATCCATAGATGAAGCATCCATGACATGATTAAGCAATGGCAACATACTGAAGTTGGATCATAGGGAATCCTCGAGCATGAGGAAAAATCGGCCCCAGAAACATTGGTCCTTTAACTCACATTTAAAAAACTCTCTTAAACGAAATACAAGCACATATTAAAGCTGTAATGGTAGTGGGGAACACTCAGAAGAACATGAAGAGGGTTCAAATCCACCTGTTCTACCCTACACTTCCTCCCCAGTCCAACCACAATAAGGTGGTCCATAACTCCAGAGGACGTTTAGAGAGGTTTCAATATGCAATTATGCAGAACATTCAGCCATGGCCCATTTTTAACATTCTTAAAAATGTGCTCAGAATTTACCCCATATCACAGAAAAGGCTGACCATAATCTCACTCAAGATTTGCATTTGCCAAGCAAACACAAAGAATTTTGTTTTTCGAGAAACAAATTAAACCCCGAGATGGATTACAGCATTTGGAATGCTGATTAATCACATTTGCTTATACAAAACACCAATTCACTTGTTAATACAAGATACCACACTCAATGGCAATGATTCTAAATGCCCTGACAAAATCTAGAATATGCTACAGTTAATCAGGGCTACATATAGGGATGTTACTACTGTTTTCACCGTTCAAGGAGGGGCTTACAAAAATGGGTACTTGAGAAATTATTCAAATATAGTTCCAAGAAAGAAACGGGTATTTGAACAAAGACAGCCCACAAAATTTTCAAAATATAAGACCACCAAACAAATGGATACTGAAACAAAGACCATCCGCATCAACATCAATATGCAATAACCAGTTTTATAATTAATTTAAAGAAACTTTGAGAACCAAAAAAAAATACAGATAAGTTTCCATGAGTATATATTGGGGAAACTATCCTACATTTACTGCTCAAACAGGCACTTTCAGAAAGTAATTGATCGTGAAACACAGACCAGCCATCTGAAAAGAGGTGCAGTTTTTACAGGTATGTTTCCATCAGTACAGGGAAAATGTTTCTTCTTTTCCTTTTATCTTTATTGTTTTTTCTCCTGAAGCATCTAACATTAAAACGTGATAAAACATGAAACGAATATAAAAATGCAGCACAATTTGGTAAAGACATACAGTTGAAAGATGGAGGCGTTTTTTGGTTGAAAAACTGACGTACTGAGCAGCAACATCTCCAGTTGCCCATAAAACTCCAGAACTTATAATTTGAGTTGGTACTGGATTCTTCGTTAACTGGTTTTGATACCATTTCCACGCTCCCAACATTCTCCGCTACTTTTCTTTTAATGGGTTTCTGTTAAAATAATGCACAATTCGTGTTTATACCTCTCTGTTTGGCATAGACCTTAAGATGACCTAGAATTAAATTTGTTCAATGTTTTTGTTGCAAGTGTGGCTTTCTCACTACGTTTAAAATTGTAAGGGATATTATGCTATTTTAAATGGTTTTTTTAAAATAAACCACATTGAGGGAGAAAGGACTCGTGAATTTGAGCACCTTAACTTCACACTTCTAATTATCTTACTTAGAAATTTCAAATCACTCCCAATTTTTTACAGCAGCTTACTTCGCAAGTCCCCTACTTATAACTAAGGTTTTAGGGCCACATCATCAAATATGATACCACATCA
>VDFB02194871.1:0-29995 GCA_007258455.2 Sequoia sempervirens
AAACTTGGGGGTTTTCATTCACCTTCGTGCAAGTGATAAATCTAGCCAATGGATAAACCAAGATATTAACCAGAAGACTATGAAACAATCACACATCCTGTAGAAACACAACATATATATAGCAACAAACCTGCAAATTACCAAAAAAAAATCCCTGCAGATCAAATAAGGATGGAAAAGGCTTAAAAACATCTTAAAGACAAAAGTACAAGAAAATATGAAGTCAGCAGAAGTTCTCCCGTGGCAAGAAAACATGAAGTTGCAATTGGGTAGTAAAAAAGCCTCCTGCAAGTTGTCTAAATGTGAAGGTATTGGGATTCCCATTTGTAGTGAGATTTTGAGCTCTTTTCCAATTAAGAGTTACCTTGTGCTAGTAGGATCATTTTTTTAGTGGCAATTATTGCACATCCCCTTTTGGATTGTTTCTTTACTGCTGAGCTCAAAGATTGTCTTCTTAATTAGCATAGGTTATAATTAGACAAGCTTAAATATAAAACATATTTTACTACAGATCTGTTGGAGTTTAAATTCGCACCTCTAGAATGCGTATTTGAAACGAACAGCTATGCACAGATAAACTGCTCTTCAAATTAGGAGGGGAAGCTCCCTCTTGCTGATGGTGTTGAAAGAAAGTAAACTAAGAACTAAGTTGCCTATCTTTTTGATCAGCTTAGAGCACAAGGTTTATTAAACACAAACGCCGCAGCTGAGATTTTCTGTTTTAAGAACTTCAACTACGACTAACTTAAACTAAAGACGTTTCTAACTTCTCAAGTAATACGCAGAGCAAGAGAAACTAGAAATGAACAAGGTTAATTTCTGACAAAATACTTCAATAAACTCTCTCAACAAACATCTACACACTTCAATGTAACTTGAAATCAAGATCATAAAAGTAGAACATAAATAACGGAAATTTGAGATGTTATATCAAGGCAAAGGAGGCTCATGATTTTATTACTCAAACTTCTGGAACAAAACTCACTTCTAACATCCCTGGAACAAGAAATTGTAGCTAAAGAGGCTTGCAATCTTGTTCTTACACAATAGAAACAACAATCACAATAACTCCTTGTTGGCTAAAAAAGACTCAACAATTTGCTATCACAAAACAATTGAACAACACTTGAATAACAAATAGAAGTCACAATAGGCTCAACGTTTTGTTATCACTAGCATGGTTAAAGAAACTAATGAGCAAAGACTCTTATTTATAGACAAGCAGAGGAGTAGGGAACTCTAAAATCTCCTTGCTTTCACAATCTAGGGCTTGCTCAGCAAGCAAGCTTTATTACTAAATCTAGAAAGAAGATAACATCTAACACCTAAGAAAGTAGAAAAAGCGGGGAACGCCAACTATTACATTTTATCTTCTTTCTCTTTTCAAAGAATGGATAAGAATCATTCCAAGAATAGAAAGAAAGCGGGAAAGAAAGTTTCTAGAAGAAAGCTGCTTTAAAGCTCGATCACATCCGCTAGAAAAATTAGAAACTGTGTCTCGGTTCGGTGCATCTATGCCCTCAATAGCAAAACACCGCTTTTCCAAAATATCTTCACCATCTGCAACTAATCTAAGGAAATCTTCGACCTCATTGGTCGCTTTTTCAAACTTTGTTGACATCATGGAAGTGTGACTTGGCAGAGTCTTATGTTTTTCTTTCATTCACTTCAGTACAATCTTCTTGTTATATTTTGCCTTATACATCTCCCATATCCTCTCATATTCGCCCTTTTGAGATAGTGACGTTTTCAGGCCAAGGGGGAATGGAAAAACACTTCTCGATCATATCAGGCTTCAAACTGCAAATCAATCTGCCATCCACTGATTGGATCTCCCTTGTAGTCGGGTTGTAATGCTTGATGCAAGCGACTCACGACTCTGAACTGATATAGGAATAGACGTTGCTGTGAGGAGTCCAAAATGTCCCAGGTTTCTGATTGAGGTGTTGCCTGCGCTCTCCAAAACATGTAAATCAAACACCGACTTGATATGATGCAAGTCTGTCTCAGCTGTTTTGATAAAATCATGATAGAGAGCTGATTTAGTCTTGAAAACATTGGGAGTGTACTCCATTTCGGAAACCTTGAAGAATGATTGTAAACTCGCCTATGTCCAGACAAGTTTTGAGCAACTTACTATTTTTAGAATGCCGATTTTCTTGCTCCAACGGACAAATTTTTGAAATTTTTTTCTGAGATATGGGTTTTGCTCAAAATTTTGTTGCAAGACAACCCAGATCATTCATTTTCGAAAATTTTGAATTTTGCCTTAAAAAGCAGCAAACCTTAATTTCTTCAATTTTTCACGAAGAAAGCTGGCACTTGGGTTTTGTTTAGAATATGATTAGAAATGAACCCAGTTGATTAGATTTGCAAAATACTGATGGATGATCGAAAAGCAACCAACCCTAGGATTTGAAACTTTTTTGAAAATAGCTGTGATATGGGTTTTCTTTAGAAGACTGATTTGAAAGGACCCAGATGGTTGAAAACTGAATGTAATGAAGATTTCACTGACATGCAAATAAAAAACAGCTGCTGCAACTTGATGAAATTCTTGAAAATTTCTTCAGAAGAATGAAGTGATAAGACCCAGATGGCTGAAAATTTGAAAACCTTGGCCTTCTCCTTGAAAAACTCGATCTTCTGGATGAAAAAGCTTGAAAAAGCAAGGGTTTATGTTGCTGATCTGAAAAATTTGATGAATAACCAACAAACTTGAGTTCTTGAATCATAAAAATTCTTCAAACTTGCTGCTCCAACTTTCTCCTTTGAATGCTACTTGCAAAAATAATGAAAATTACATGAAAGAAAGGTGTTAAATAGACTTAGGGTTTTGAATTAGGTTTGTTTTCTTTTGCTTTTATTTTCAAAACCCTAAAAATCCTTGATCATTGAACTTGGACACCTTCTTCCTCGCAATTTTGAAAATTTTGAAAATCTTGAAAATTTCTCGAAGGCATGAGAAGATGGGCGCACTTCTTGACTAGGGGCGCCCACTTCAAGCAGTGTTAGTCAATTTTTTGATACTTTCAACTTTATGCCATTTTGACCCCTTACTTCGCCTTCGATTATTGGCTTGCAGACTAATCTGATGGGCGAGCTGAAGGATTCATCGCGGAGCCTGACTGATTCTGAGAAGATTGTTCTGGAGGCGTCTCTGGCTAAAATTTTCAACTCGACCTTCAAATTCATGGGAGCCTTTCTTCTCCAGGGGCGCCCATTTTGTCCATAGTTAGCCATTTTTGATGATCTTCAACTTCTTCATTGACTGTTCTTCTACAGATGATCTTGTTGAATCTGGTGACTCGGGCTTCAGATTGACTGGCGGTTATGCTCGTTGCGAAGCTGGAGAGATATTAAGAGGGGTCTCCTGGGAGAGACTTCATTAAACAACTAGATTTGAGCCTTCAAAAGCTTGGGCGCCCCTGGCAAGCTGGGGCGCCCAAGCTCACCAGAGTTAGAATATTTTCCACTTTTTCCTGTTTGCTTTTGAACTTTGATCCTTAGCTCTCGTCAGACCCTCCGTTCTGCTCCTCGTATCTGGCGACTGCAACATCCGATCGACTCGCTGAGTGTCTCGTTGGAAAGCCAGATCAACTGCAAAGAGATCACGTTAGAGCTTCATCTATGAATTCATCTTTTTTACCCCTTGAAATCTTGGGGGCCCTTCTTCACTAGGGGCGCCCAAACCTTCTAGACTAAGTCAATTTTATCTGATTTTCATCTTCAAGTTTGAAACCTTCATTCCGTATGTTCCACTTTGATATGAATATGCTGGAGATTGGACAATCGAATGATTTGATAGAGACAGGGGTTTCGAAGCTGGCTGAATACCGAAGAGATCGAGCATATTCTCAAACCCTAACTGCTGAGTTAGGTGCTCCAAAAAGCTGGGCGCCCTTCTTCACCAGGGGCGCCCAAAGTCTCCACACTTTGTCAATTTTTGATATTTTTCATTTTCTCCACTCTGACTTCTGTGTGAAATCTCTTTGTTTGGCCTCGAATCCCGGGCGACTGGATGATTTGTTGACTATACCGCTGGATTCGTTGTAGAGCTGGAAGAGAAATGAACAACATTGATTAGAAGTATAAACCCTAATTTTATCATTTAGTGCCCTAAAAAGATGGGCGCCTATTCTCTTCTGGGGCGCCCAAGTCAACCAGTGTTAGAAAATTTTCACATTTTTCACTTTCTTCTCTGTTCTTCGTGCTCGCTCACCAACTTGCCTTTTGCTGAACGCTTGAATGTTAAATCTGACGCTTGGCACCTGACTTACCTCCATTAACGACCTCAAAACTCTTGTTATGCTTCTAAAAAAAAGTAGAATAGACCCAGTAGGGCAAAAATTATTTTGAGATTTTGACTACACGAGCCTAATATGGACGTATTTTGAGCCAATCAAAATCAGTTTGGACCTTGACGGACCAACTTTCTATTTTTAGAAAGTTTTGTTGTATCGTTTCCAAAGAAACCTAGAAAAACCCATAAAAAGTTATATTTTTAGAAAATTTCTAAAAATAGCAATTTTCCTAAAAAGTAGGGATGAAAAATTGAGATTTGGGTTTTGTAGATTAAGCTGCTCTAAGCAAACCCAAATCGTCAGATTTTGAAAATTTTGCTGCTTTAACCCCTCATGCAAGACTTGCACACCCAAATTTTGACCTTTTGACTGATTTAACAAGATTTTTACTCATTTCTTCAAAATGTCTAAGTGTAACAAAAAAAAATTAATTTTTGGGTACAACAAGATCATTGAGCATTCTTGGAAAAAATAAAGGCAACAATGCCAAAATTGTTTAGCTACAAACCCTACCCGTGCCACCAGAATCGAGGAGACTAGAGCTTTCTTAAAATCAATCTTTTAAAAATAAAATAAAAAACTAAAACTAATATTTTGAGATGTATTGGTGCAGCTTAAGGTAGCAATACATTGCTGAAGTTCAAGAAGAAAATTTAATGAATTGGTGGATTTGAAAAAATTATGCAATTGCTAAGACCCTGTTTCTTTTTGACCAAGTTATAAACGGTTTTTTTATTTACGTTATTGTGAAGAATGCTTTGAAATCTCATAGGTATGGCAATGTGAGACAATGAGCAGTTGAAGGCAATTAACATTGATGATAAGGTTGTTATAGGCTTATTATGGTAAATCCCTTCTATTTTATAGAAGCTATATAATCTTTGCATGTCTATCTTAAATATTTGAGTTATTTTTTCAAATGAGAGAGGTGTATGTTGTTTGGTAGAGGAAGTTATAAACTGATAGTAAGATAATGGGAGAGAAATTTTGATGAAAAGGCACTGGTGGGAATGAAGATAGGGAAAGTTGTTTTGAGATTTCTCATGTTAGGTTTGGCTATTGTTTATGTAGAGCATGTGGCAACTGATATAGAAGCTCAAGGTATTTCTTCTGTTGCCAAGGATGCATGTTGAGGGCTTCCATGCTTGTGCATAAATAGACCAATAGGAATTTGGGAAAGGTCTTATTCTATTGTTATGAATCCATTTGATCCAAATGGGATTTTTTTTCCCATTGAAGAAATATTTGGGCTAATGCCTTTCTCATCATAAGAGATGGAATAATTAAACTCCTTGTCCTTCAAAGGCCTTGCCTTGCTCAGTTGTTGGAGTGGGTTAATGGGCTAAGCAAGAAGGTACATTTTCTTGCTTCAAAGGGGGAAGTATTTCAATTGTTGCATACATTATTACCATAGCCCTCATCTTCTCTCACCTTTGTGGTTGTAGCTATTAGAGAGGATTAGTGAGAAGACCATTGTGATGGTTCTTATCTTGCATCTTTGCATGTCTTTCATTTAGTAGTCTACTAATAAGTGCACACATACTTTCGAAGAAAAAAATGGTTTTCTTAGCTTACTTTGGATGGCCCATAGATGGAGAAAGAAATAAGAACTAATGGGTTTTTAGAGTAACATATTGATGACAAATCTTAATGGTGTAGGGGCACGTGGGTCTTTTGTAAATAGGGGTCTAATGTGAGTTTTTCATGATGTTGAGTCATTTTTGATGTAATAAGGTCTTTTTAGTCCATGTGTGATGTTTTAAGTCATGTGGGGTCGGTTTGGAGTCAAGTTGTCATGTTTTGCAAAAAAATGCAAAGTTGCTCAAGCAACATTTGCATTTTTGCCTTTTGTGGAAGTTAACGGTCAAGTTATTTTAAAAGCAGTTGGAACCGTTGGTTTTTGGTTGGAAAACATTTAAACATTGCTTTGTGTGGTTGGAAAACATTTAAACATTGCTTTGTGTGGTTGGGGCAACTCCTTGAGACATTTTGGTGATCAAGCAATAAAGAATAACTTTGTTTTATGTGTTTTATATTGTGTTTATTGCTGCTACCACAGGTTGTACGGCTCCGTACTGTCTACAAATGATATAATTTGCATTGGAATTGTTGAAGGGATGTATTAGTTGTCTTTTGGTCTTGGTTTCATTGTTTTTCATTGAGATTGGAGTGAATTTGAAGCAAATTACCGAGTAGCCAGAAAACGCTAGTGTTGAGGGTTTTAGAGTAAAAACATGAAGTAGGGAACCATTCCATAGGTAGAAAATTCTGAGAATTGGTGGAATGGAAGTAGTTAGGATGGTTTTAATGTTGGTAGGGTTTGTAGGAGTAGGGGATGGAGTTAGGGCCGAATTTGATTAAGCCTTAGCCTAATATCTCTATGTATTAGGCTTAGGAGGATAGGTAGTCACATGGTTTTGTGAATAGAAGAGTTGGTGATGATTCCAGTTGATAAAATATGCATATTCAGACCCCATGTGACATGATTGAAGCCTTGGAGTGAAGGTTTGTGATTGAGAGAGTAATTTGAAGTTGCTTTGGAAAACAAGCCTAACTTGGCCTAGTTCCAGCGTAGCAGTTAATTTTGGAGGCTGTTGTTACAAAACAACCATGTTTACAACTTTGATATGTCTTTAAGTGGCATAAAGGGTATCCTAAATGGTGTTCTATTGTTGGGTTTTGAGTCTTCTTTGAAAGATATGATGGAAAAAACTTGTTCCAAGTGCTATTAGCAGAATTGAAGGTTGTGGGAGAAAAGGACCAAGTTATGGTTTCTAAGTTGCAATGTTTGATTGATTTGTGATTGTCTTGATATCTCCACCTTGCTCTGCATCACTTAACCATATCATAATGGTGTGAATGCTAATGTTTCCCATTTTTTTTACAAGAAGGGATATGACATTTGTTGATTATGTTGGTAAAGATTAACTTAGAGAGGAAGAGAAGGGTTTTCAATCTTGTTGTCTTCTTCAACTAAGAGTTCAGATGAGTGTGTTTTCGTAGTTGCCTATTTCGAGTTTGTGAACTATTTAATTTTTCCTTTGTTGAGTTGGATGTTTTAGTTTTGTTGTGTAGTTATGGATGTTGGAAGTTTGGTGCCGTCAATGGTTCAGAATGAAAGAGGATGGTAGGTATAAGGCTTTTAGAAAAAGGAAGGAGGAGAGGTCGAACAAAAGGAGGTTGAGTTGGTTGTTGGTCTGTAGAGAGAGATTGAGCTGCAGGGAAGAACAAAGGACGACTTGGAGTTTGTGGAAAACAGAAAGAAGGCCGATTGGTAGAGAAGCAACAGGGTTAGTAGGAAGATAGAAATAGGGATAACGTTGAAGGTGGCAGAGAAGAGCGATAGAGTTGGAAAGCATAGATTTTTTTTTTTTTTTTGTGTAGAAGAGTCGGCCACAAAGAAGGGACATCGATTCATTGAGACTGATTATTTGGAAGAGTGTGATGCCAGTTAGAGGAGTCGGTCGATTGAGGAAGAAAAGGACCATGAGAACATGGGTAGGAAGAAAATAAAAGAGAGATACACAGTTTGAGGGTTGACTAAGGAAAGTTTGAGAGTGGTTGAAGTAGTGTCAGGAGCATTGGTCGAGTAGGTTTAGGGCTTGCATTGTGTGAGTAAAGACACCTATAATTTGAATGTGATCGTCATTTATGTGTTACAAAAATAAAGTATACTTTTAGGTGTTCATTCTCTGAGTTAATGAATGCCAATGATGTTTTTTTGGTTTTCATATGAACTTATTTTAATTGCTCTGTTTAGTTGCTGAAGTTCCTGTCACATATTCGTATGTGTTAGTTATAGGAGAACTGTCTTTTGCTTTGTTAAGTTCTTGACACTATTTTGACAGTAAGTTGAAGATCATTATTTTGCTATTAGAGCAATGTAAGATTAGATCATGTTGGAGCAACTGTCATCAAAAGTTGTGGTTTGTTGATTATGTTGGTAAGGTTTGATTTGGAGTTGGATGCGAAAGGTTTTTGATGTTGTAGCCTTCTTCAATTAAGTAAAAATGAATTTAAGTGGTGTTTTTCCTTCTCGATCTTTGAATTGGAAATGAAAATGAATTTATTTGATAAAATTGGTGGTGTTTATTTCATTACTTTTTTTGGTGTGCACTCATTCAAGTAAAATGTTTTTTTTTCATAAATCTTGATTTTACTATTGGGTTAGTTGAGTTCTTGCCCCCATCCTTTAAGAATGTTTTTTTAAATTTTAGTGTGATAATTTTTAGTGCCTTCATTTTTTTGAAGGGGTAAAAAGAGAGTTTTGAAAGGGCCCCAAGACCTTTTACACAAAAAAAACATAAAAAGACAACAATAAAACCTAGCATCCAAATGAAGGATCACAAGGAACTAAAAGCCTTAAGGCTAGAAATAAGTAGCAACAATTGAAGAATCATCCAATAGGTACTAAAAACCAACTAGGGGCCAAGATAAAACAAGAAACTCACCAAATCATGGAGGATTGAAGCCAAAACATTCCAACAAGCTTTGAATATGATCGATAGGATTGACCACAAAATCATAAATGCTTGATTTCTCATTAACAACCTTCCCCTTTTTTATTATCGCTCCTTAATCAAGAGACCTCATCCAAATGTGATATCCTTTATTCCTTGCATTTGGACAGTGAAATTGGTGAGGAATGGTTGTCTTTAGTGCCACCACTTGTTGAAATGCGCAAGACAATTGAGAGGGGGGGGGGCGTGAATCAGTTGTCACCAGTCACATTCACAAATCTCAAACAATTATTAACTCCACATTCACTTAAATCTGTTATTAAGTATGAGCATGAAATGCAAATAACAGGAAAACAATATCAACACAAGAAACACTAGATTTACGTGGAAAACCCAATAAGGGAAAAACCATGGTGTGGATTAACTCACAATATAAGAGTAACTGCAAAAATGTTTACAAAGAGACTCACTACCAAAGGTACAAAAATATAGAAATAAGAATGTTACACAGAGAACACTATCTCAATGCAACAAAAGATCCACTACAACAACCCGCACACATCCACAACCTTGATTAGAGAATTGCAGACACCATCAGCTCACCGCTTTCAGGAGACTAACACATTAAAGTTCTCGCTGCCTCAATGGCAAAGAACAAAAAGGTTTTTACATAATTCTAATCACTCCCCCTTAGGAGTGCACCCATGACAACACACATCCCATACTGCAACAATGATAGTTCCTACTCCCCCTAAGGAGTAGACCCCAGTCATCAGTCCAGACAAATGATGATTTTGCAGATCCACTAGAATGATGCACATTTATGTGCACCTAGTTCAAAGGAGGGGCAGTTACCTCCAACATCTCCCGGAGATACTCAAAAGTATCCTTCAGAAGAGCCTTAGTAAATATATCATCAATATGATCCTTTGTAGATACTAATGCATCCAAAGGAAATAAAAAAGAGCAATGGAAAGTACTAATAAAGAGCAATTGTTTGAAGGAAAGAGATTACCAAATAAGTTGAAGTAGCCAAACCAAGCACCACCAAAGCAAGAGAGACACAAGAATTTGTTAAGGGGAAAAAACAAGAAAAAAACCCCAATATTATGAATGGAGGCAAAATGCCTAAAGAATAATACAAAGAGAGAGAGAGAGCTTCCAGCCTTAGCTTGCTTCCATGAATCTTGAAGAATGAGAGGAGAGGCACCTCAATAAGTAGAGGTGAGAAGAAGGAGTTAGAATGTAACTCCCAACTCAATGAATGCCACCATTCATCTATGTGTGTGCAAAGTGTCACCTCTTAAGGATTATTACAAATATTCCTTACTAAAAAATAAGCCATCCTCACACATGTGTGAGATGACAAAAGACAAAAGACTTGTAGGGATTCCTTTGGAATATTCCTACAAGTTAATAAAAAATTACAATTAAAGAATAACCTTTACCAAGTAAAGATTAATCTTCTAACATCCCCCCTTAAGCTTTACTTGGGGAGGTTACATCAAACCCTTCAATGGGTTGTAATCCAAGATTTTTACAATGAAAGAGAAATTTTTCTTTACAAAGAGCTTTGGTGAGAATATCTGCAACTTGATCTTCACCTTTACAATACAAAAGAGAAATTTGCTTGTCTTCAATTTGCTCTCTAATGAAGTGATGTTGAAGAGCAATGTGCTTGGTCCTTGCATGAAAAATTGGATTCTTTGCCAAAGCAATAGCACTTTGATTATCACAATACAAAGGAGTAGGATCCTTTTGAGGTAGACTCAAGCCTTCAAGTAATCTTCTTAACTATGATGCTTCTTTGGATGCATTAGTACAACCTTTATATTTAGCTTTTGTAGAACAAAGATAAGTAGATTGTTGTTTCTTACTATTCCATGAGATTTCACCTGATCCAACAAAGAAACAATAACCACAAGTGGATCTCCCATCATTGGGATTACCTCCTAAATCTGAATTAGTATAACAATATCATTTTCACTATGCTTAATATATAAATTTGGATAATTTTTACTTCTAATGAAACCTTGAGATAGAAAGAAAGCATAGCCCAAATTTAAAAATGTCAATATATAGACATAGCAATAATAGATCTAGGTTTCCTCTCACTACATCATTTGTTGTATTGTAAAGGGAAATTGTATCAAGATTAATAATAAAGGACTTTGAAATTAGTCCTAAAGATGGTTTTTAAAAAACCATAGTGCCTTAGTAAAAAAAAAATTCAATATCAAAAGTCCTAATAATGGTATAAAAACCATATTGCCTTCAATAAAATAATGAAACATAAAAGTTTCAAGAACTTGATCCCCATCAATTAAGAAAATAGATCTAAGTTCATCATAAATAAGTAAGTGCATACCATCAAAGTGGATGGAAATATTTTCCATGGGTCCCCAAAAAAATAAAAAAAAAAACTCCAATGAGACTTGATAAAATATATGATTCATTATAGATAGGGCTCCCTATGCAACATTACTGCAAATGCGACTAGCGCATAAAATATATATGTAAAGGCTCCATTGAGACTTGATAAAGAGATTAATTTGCAAAACATATATAGATGGAATAAATCCATCAAGAAGGCAAATACTCCAATGAGCTTTTAATTTTCAAAAAAATATAGATGAAATAAATCCATCAAAAAACCAAAGTTACCAATAAGGCACAATATCAGATTAATGAGACACAATAAAATATCAAATTCCCTTTTTCAAAACAACATAACTGTAGTTGAGAAGGAAACACTAGCTTTGTTTTAAATATTGTAATAGATCAAAAACCACAAATCAAGCCACCTTAAGTTATGAAAATTAGTAAAAAAATTGTGATGGAATAATGGGAATTGCATATTATGAAGTGAAGTATTATTAAGTATAAATAATTCATTTAAGATGATATTCATGCATTCATGACTACATGAATATCCCCTTTTCATATTCAAAATATAATTGAGTAAAACAAGTACACTATTATTGGGTTGATCAAGTCCAATAATAAAGTACTTGTGAAGTTATTTAAAAGAAAAAAATTATGTGAAGCAACATGATGAGATGCACCTAAATCAATAACCCATTCAAAAAGGTTTAGAAACATTCAAACTACATGTAAAAGCACGTCTAAATTGATCACCATTGTTATGAAATTGTTGATTATTTTGATTCATAGGATTTTTCTCAATTTTCTTTTTAAAACAAGTATTTTGCCAATGACCATCCTTATTACAATAAGTGCAATGTGGTCTCTTAGAAGAGTTAAACTCTCTAGGATCATTGCCATTATTATAATGAGGTTTGAAATTATAATGTTGTTGTTTAGAATGAGATTTAAAATTTTGCTTATGCTTAGACAAGAAAGCATGTTCATTAGACTTAAGAGTACCAAACTGAATTAACTTAGCCTCTTCTTGTCTTAATAAATCACGAAAAATATCATAAGTTAATTGAGTAGCTAAAGAAGGAATAGCTAATTGAGCATGAATATTAGTAATGAATTGTTGAAATTGTCTAGGAATACACTTTTTAAGAATAAGATGAATTAATCTAAGATTATCTAATTTAACTCCTAAACCATCCAATTGACTATTTAAAGCATCAAATTTCAATAAAAATTCATCCATAGATTTAAAATCACAATACCTCAAATCTTCAAGTTGATCTTGAATTTGAATTTTTCTTGATTCATTTGTACTATCATAAATTGTTTTGAGTTTGTCCCATGCTTCATAGGCAGTTGTGCATGTCCCAATATGAACATAAAGTTCAGGTGACATGGAGATACCTATGAGACCAAGGGCTTCTTCATTTTGGAGATTCCATTTTTCAATTTCATCTTTGGATGCAGACGAACCTGGTTTAGATTTAGGATTTGTAGCTACATCTAAAATATGTTTAAACCGAAAAATAAAAGAGATATGAGTCTTCCAAGAATGATAGTTAGAAGAATTTAATTTAATTTCTGGAATTAAAGTAGACATTGCAAAGATATTGAAATGCACAAAAAAAAACTTTATTAAAAGAAATACTTTATAGCTTGAGAAAGGAAATAACTAATTAGGCTTAAAAGGAAAAATAAAAAATAAAAATAACCCTCTTTAAATAAATTTAAAATTTTGAAAGAAAATAAACTCCTTTTAAAGAATTAGTTTTTTTTTTTTAGAAATAACCTCCTTACAAAAATGAAAATTTTGATAAAAGAAATTAAATGACTAATTTGAAGATATCAAGAACTTTGATTAAAAAACAAATAACAAATTAATTGATTAATATAATTATGAATATTATGTTAAATATTAAAATAAAATAATATTAATAAATAATATTAAATTTATAAATATTAAAAAAAAGGTCAATTTAATATTAAAAGAAAATTAATTTAAATCTTTAAAACCTTTATTAAAAAACTTAATAAATAATAAGTATTTATTTAAAGATAAATACGTAAAAAAGAGAGATTTTTATAAAAAGTTTTATTGAAAGTTTTTATTTAAAATTAGAAATTCTTATTTCTTTTCTTAAAAAAGTAATCGGGCCTTTTGAAGAATTAGTTTTTTTAAACTTATAAGATATAAGAAATGGGCGGCACTTTTTAATTTATATTTAAAGATTTCAAAATGAAAAAAAAAACGACACAAATTTAGGGTTAAGATTTGATTTTAAAAAGAATCAATAATGATTTACGCACACCGGAGAAGGACAGGTTGAAGGACATGCAAAGAGCTGCGCGGAAGGAGGCAACAGGGAGTGCTGATTTTAGGGTTTGAAAGAGGCACAGAGAAGCGGTAGGAAGAGGCCGCAGAGGGCTATGGGGAGAATGGGCGTGAGGGCCAGGCTGCGCACTTGCAGCCAAAAAAAAGCAAAGGATACAAGACTGTGAGGCAGGGGCGGCCCAAAGATTTGGGATTTTTTTTTTTGAAATGATTTCTAATCAAAGGGCCAAAGCCCTAATAAGATTAGGGAAATTTTTTTTTAAAGAATTGAAAAATAAAAGTTGAGATTATTTTTAAAATTTGAAAAAGCCTTTTAACAAGAAAATTGATTTTTTGATTTTTTTTAAAAAACTCCTATAAACAAGGATATATTTTTTAAAGAAATATTAAATATTTTGGAAAAAGAAGTTTGAAACTAAAATATAATCTGATTTTTTTACTAAAATAGAGTTAAAGCTCTTAAAAAAATTTGAAATTTTTACAAAAGAGAAAATATAGAGAAATTTTCTTTTTATAGCTTTAACCTGATATTGATTTTTTTTACAAACTAATGATTTGTTCTAAAACATTAAAAAAAAACAAGATTAGGCACTAGCTCTTCTTCTCCTCTTGAGAGTGCTAAAAAATTTTGGTAAACCTTCAACAATATAGCTCACAAGATATTAGTAATACCAAGCTCTGATACCATGAAAGGAAATAAAAAAGAGCAATGGAAAGTACTAATAAAGAGCAATTGTTTGAAGGAAAGAGATTACCAAATAAGTTGAAGTAGCCAAACCAAGCACCACTAAAGCAAGAGAGACACAAGAATTTGTTAAGGGGAAAAAGCAAGAAAAAACCCCAATATTATGAATGGAGGCAAAATGCCTAAAGAATAATACAAAGAGAGAGAGAGAGCTTCAGCCTTAGCTTGCTTCCATGAATCTTGAAGAATGAGAGGAGAGGCACCTCAATAAGTAGAGGTGAGAAGGAGTTAGAATGTAACTCCCAACTCAATGAATGCCACCATTCATCTATGTGTGTGCAAAGTGTCACCTCTTAAGGAGGTTATTACAAATATTCCTTATTAAAGGAATTAAAATAATATCCTCACACATGTGTGAGATGACAAAAAGACAAAAGACTTGTAGGGATTCCTTTGGAATATTCCTACAAGTTAATAAAAAATTACAATTAAAGAATAACCTTTACCAAGTAAAGATTAATCTTCTAACAGACTTCATTCTCTAATACCTTCTTTCTCAATAAGTGATATCTGATAGATATATGCTTTGTCCTTGAATGCATTACCAAATTCTTTGAAATATTTATTGCACTTGTATTATCATAGAAGACAGGAATAGGCTCATCACACATCACTCCTATATCCTTCAATGTTTGCTTCATTCATAATACTTGTGTGCAACAAGATGCTGCTGCAATGTACTCAACCTTTGCAGTGGATAAAGAAACTGAATCCTATTTCTTGCTTAGCCATGAAACCAACCCACATCCAAGAAATAATGCACCACCACTTGTACTCTTTTGGTCATCTACACAACTAGCCCAATCTGCATCAGTGTAAGCACTTAAAGTGAAATCAGTATCCTTAGGATACCACAAACCATAATCCAGAGTCCCTAGATATTTGAATATCCTTTTCACAGCTATAACATGTGTTTCTTTGGGTTCTGCTTGAAATATGACAACCAAACATGCTGCATGCATGATATCCAGTCTAGTAGCAGTAAGATATAACAGTCTACCAATCATAGATTTGTACATGCTCTTATCAACTTTAGGAGAATCATCATCCTTAATTTACATCTAGTCACCATAGGGGTTTAGACCAGTTTGGAGTCATCCATTCCAAACTTCTTCAACAACTCTTTAACATATTTTGATTGTGAAATGAATATGCCCTTATTAGTTTGATTCACTTGAAGTCCAAGAAAGAAATTCAACTCACCAATCATAGACATTTCCAACTCTTTTTGCATCTCTACAAATTTCTTGCACATACCCTCATTTCCTCCAAAGATATATCATCAACATACACAACCACTATCAAAATTTTGTTTCCTTCAACCTTGAAATAGAGATTATTGTCTGTGGAGCCTTTGCTGAACCTTTGCTATGTCAAATACTTGTCCAACCTTGAATACCATGCTTTGAGAACCTGTTTAAGTCCATACAATGCCTTTTTCAACTTACAGACCATGTCGAGTTGATCTGATAATTGAAATCCATCTGGTTGTTCCATGTAGACCTCTTCTTCCAATTCTCCATTCAGGAATGCAGACTTAACATCCATTTGGTATACCTTGAAATCTTTGTGAGAAAAAAATGTCAAAAACATCCGAATAGCCTCCATTCTTGCCACCGGGGCAAATGTCTCTTCAAAGTCTATTCCTTCAACCTGTGAATAACCTTTGCTCACAAGCCTTGATTTGTTTCTAACTACTTCACTATTCTCATTCAGCTTATTCCTGAATACAACATTTTGTACCAATTACATACTTGTTTACCGGTCTAGGAACCAATTCCCATGTTTGATTTTTCTCTATTTGCTATAATTCCTCTTTCATTGCTCTAACCCAATTTTCATCTTTGCATGCTTCACACAGTGTTTTAGGTTCTATCTTGGAAAGTAAACACAAATTTACTTCAGCTGCTACCACTTTGCTTCTTGTCTTTACACCTTTTCTTTTGTCTCCAATTATCTGTTCTTCCGGATGATTTCTCTATACATATTTCAGAGTCTTAGGAGCAGGTTTTGAAGTTTCTTCTTCTTCAATCTGTTCTTCTTCCTCCTTATTCTCTTCTTGTACTTGGCCATAGATAGGTTCGTTTGGTTCAACTTCACTGATTTCAACTGATCTATGCATATCTTCATCAACTTTTACATTTGCACTTTCAACAATTTTTCTGAATCTTTTATTGAAGCATCTATAAGTTTTGCTATTGGTTGAATATCCAAGGAAAATATCGTCATCACATCTAGCATCAAACTTTCCTAGGTTCTCATCATCTTTTTTAATATAACATTTTCTTCCAAACAACTGAAAGTACTCAACATTAGAAATTTTTCCATGCCACAGTTCATAAGGACTCTTTGTGCTGTTACCTTTGATCTGAACTCTGTTAAGAATATAAATAACAACGTGAATTGCTTCTGTCCAATATACTTCAAGTACATTTACCTCTTTCATCATAGTTCTTTCAGCCTTTTGAACTGTTTGGTTCTTGCTCTCAACAACTCCATTTCGCTGAGGAGTTCTAGGAGCAAAAAAATGCCTCTTTATACCATGCTCTTCTCAAAATACATTAAACTCATTGGAGGTGAATTCTCCACCTCTTGTCAGATCTTAAACATTTGATTTTCAGGTTCACTTCATTCTCTACCATAGCTTTGAACACCTTGAATCTATCTAGAGCTTGAGCTTTCTCCCTCAAAAAAGTAACCCATTTCATTCTAGAATAATCGCCAATAAGAAGCATGAAATACCTGTCATTATTAAGACTTCTTGTTCTTGTGGGACCACAGAGGTTGGTATGAATCAATTCTAGTATTTTGGTAGTTGATTGTTCTTTTCCTTTAAAGTTGCATCTTGTTTGTTTTCCCAACTGACAACTTCTGCAAACAATATTGATAGGCTTTGTGATTTTGGGCAGATCCTTGACAACGTCTCTTGAACTAATCCTGATCAGATTGTCAAAGTTTGCATGTCCCATCCTCTAGTGCCATAGCCAACTTTCATTATCTTGAGATACAAGATACTCATCATCAATTCGCTTAAGCTGATAAATGTTTCCATATGTTCTTGTAGTCACCATAGTTCCAAACCCTTTTCTAATCTCACAAGTATTATCCTAAAACATAAGCTTAAATCCTTTGCTACACATTTGTCCAACACAAGAGATTATGCCTTAAGCCCTTAACATAATAGACATCATCAGTATTGTGTTTTCCATCAAAACTAATTGTTCCTTTTCCAACAATCTTTGCACTAGAATCATCTTCAAATATGACTAATCCTCCATCATACTTTTCAAGTTTAGTAAACTTATTTTTGTCTCCAGTCAGGTGATTTGAGCAGCCACTATCAATCACCCAATAGTCTTCATCTTTTCTAGCATGAAAGGCAGTAACCGAAGTGCCTTCCATCTCTTCCTTCTTGTTTTCTCGACCACATTCCTTTGCACATCTTCCATGGTTAGTAGACACTGATTTATTGTCTAAGGCTAGAAACAAGCATTCATCATTATCACCCTCAATATCAGATTCATCATCAGAAATTCCAGCATCTTCTCTAACATAATACAAACTTTTTATCCTTTTTGTCTTTATTGTCTATGCTTTTCTTGTGTATGGTTCTGTTTGGACATCTTGAAGCATAGTGACCAATATTTCCACAATTGAAACATTTAAAAGGTAACATACCTTTGTACTTCCCAGTACCTTTTTTCAATTTCCTTGTAAAATTTTCTTCCAACTCCTCTGAACTATCACCATCCAAATCATCTTCTGTCTTTGTGGCTTTGAAGGTTGTTTATGTTTTTTCCTTTTCTTTTCCAAATTTCCTCATTTCAAATGCAGTCAAGGTGCCAAATAGCTGTTCTTTGGTGAATTTCTTAGGATCATAAACTTCCTCAATGGTTGAGACCTTATCATTGTAGCTCTCCGATAGGGTCATCAAAATCTTCTCCATTACATCCTCATCTGTCAGAGTACCACCTTGATTTTTAACTTCATTTATTGCAATGCCAACCCTCTGAAAGTAACTTGCAATGTCCTCACCTTCTTCCATTTTCAAGTTCTCATATTTGTGCTTAGCTGTTAGCTTCTTTGACAATTTGACTCTATCATTTCCTTCATAGATATCTTTCAACTTTTCCCAAACTTCATAAGCAGTGCCCAATGAAATAACTTTTGTCAGTTCAGTCTTAGATAAAACACTACAGATTGCATACCTTGCTTTTTCATTTTCATAGGCAAAAATCTCATCTACAAAAGAAGGACCACTTGCCAACTCAACATATTTTGTCTCAACAACTTTCCAAGTCTTGTAACCAAGAGAGATCAGGTAACCTCTCATCTACACTTTCCAGAAACTGTAGTCAGATCCATCAAACACAAGGATTTCCAATTTGTACACTATCGGATCTACCTCAAGCGGTTAAGCTCTTCTTTGAGGAACCAAAGCTCTGATACCAATTTTTGAAATGCACAAGACAATTGAGAGGGGGGGTGAATCAACTGTCACCAATCATATTCACAAATCTCAAACAATTATTAACTCTACATCCACTTTAATTTGTTATCAAGTATGAGCATGTAATGCAAATAACAGAAAACAATATCACAACAAGAAACCCCAGATTTATGTGGAAAACCCAATAAGGGAAAAACCACATTGAGGATTAATTCACAATATAAGAGTGATTGCAAAATCGTTTACAAAGAGGCTCACTGCCAAAGGTACAAAAAGATAGAAATAAGAATGTTACACAAAGAACACTATCTCAATGGAACAAAAGACCCACCACAACAACTTGCACACATCCTCAGCCTTGATCAGAGAATTGAAGACACCATCAGCTCACTGCTTTCAGGAGTAACATATTAAAGTTCTCGTTGCCTCAATTCACTTTCGCACTATCTTCACATCTATCTTGCTTCTCACTTGTGGTGTATAATCCTTAACACCTTGTCTTGTATTTATACCATCTTCAACCTTAGAAACTTTCTCCAAAGTCGGCCACACACTTCATTTTACAAATTCAAATTAGGTCGGCAACTCAACATTCCCGTGGTGGATAGGAAGGAGAGCAGACCAAACCAACACTTAACCAAGACCCAAAACAACATTTTAGATCAATCACATGCTTCCTTAATTGATACTTATCCTTCGCATGACGTGTAAACACCAGGTTGACCAATCCTAATGAAAACACCAATGAACTTTGAAGTACATGCTTTTGCAACAAGAAGACAACATGCAAACCACATAACACGCTTCACCATACACTGGAACACATCTTAGATGCCTTCAGATTCATCCGCAATAGCTGTAACAACCTTCATACATAGAATACTTTCTATCAGTCCATCTAGACTGTACAGACACACCCAAAAACTATGAAACTAGTCTTCCAGAGCACCAAACCATAGCTACATTTTATGGAACACATACATCACCATTACAATCCTTCTTCCAGATCCGCAAAACTTGAAACAAAATAGTGGAGGATTGTGGAGCAAAAACATTTCTCCCAATCCACAGACAAACCACTCTGTCAGACCAGTTCACAGACTGGTGAACACAACTTTCACTCTTCATCATCCCAAAAGCTATAATCCAGGATATATCTCCCAAGGATGCCCTTAAACAACACTTTAGATCTGCACAAGCATAGGAACGACACAAAAGAAATGTGGAGCACATACCAGAGCACATTTTGAACACACACAATTCTGACTTAACTATTTATTAATTTTCTCAAAAACACTTGGTAACTCATCATATTAGCACACCTGCACCACCATAAAGATAGTTCCATGTACTCACAACATCTCAATAGTATCTCAACTATACATGCACCACTTGCAATCACTTGATTCCTATACTGTGTTGACATCAATGACAACATTAATGACAACACCATCATACTCATTCATATTTGCAACACCATTCACTATAGGTACAACCTTTGAAGGTTGAGCAAGATGATCCATATTTTCTTTTTTCTTTCAAGAGTATGTTTCCCAACTAGTAATAGAGTGGCTAGCATTGTGGCATTTTTGGTACATGATAGAAGAATCTTGGTAGACAATCTCTTACTTCCACACCCTAAAATTTGAAGACGAATTTATAACAAACATGAACATCAAATCAACCTTAGCATTCAATCATTTATGAGATTTTGTCACTTTTCCAACACCTCCTCCCAATACTCCATCAGTAAGCTCAACAACCGCACCTAAATAGGAGCCTAATTGATGCCTTCCTTCTTATGATTAAAACTAGGTTCCTATTTTTTAGAAATAGATTTGATTTGCCTAAAAACCTTGAACCTTGTAAGAAGATATGAGCACAATTGTCATAGGTCAAGAAAGTAATCAAGGAAAAAACCATTCATGGCATCTATTTCTAAGTGTCACAAAATTTTCACTCTTGGCCCGATTCTTGAAAATGTCGATATTTGGCTAGGCTCCAAAAATTTCTCAATGAGAGATTCAACTAGGAGGAAGCCTTGACCACCAAAGAATCAACAATTTGGAAATGAAGAAAAAATCCTCAATCAGATCACAACTTCCCACGAAGACTTAGGCACCAAATTACTAGGATCAATCACACCATCAATAGTTGGCCTTGAGCACCCATACCACATCGACCAACAAATTGGAAGAAAGGCCATATCTTGACACAATTGGTATTGTAGACTTGTCTTTCTACCCAAGGGATCAAGCATGTGCATTAGACATAGAAGAAATACCGACATTCCCCATGGGAATTTTGTGGGGAAAAACAATTGCCTTGATGCCACTATGAAAAGATTTTCCCTCAATACCACTTGATATGCATGATGCAACAATAGGGGTTACCTTTATTTGGGCCTTATACTCAAGGGTCAGAAGGATAAACCCATGTTTAATCCCTTTTGCATGCCATAGACCACAAGAGAGTATCGATTCATAAACATTTGCTTGGCCATTGTGACAAGGGAAGCATCCTTCCTAGTAGCCATTTATTTGGCCTTTGAAGGCTTCAAACATGCCTCATACCATAGATCCAACAACTATTCTTCATCCTTATTGGAAAAAGTTCCATTTTGCTCATCCTCTTCCTCATTTTTATCACCATAAAGACTAGCACTTGCACCAAAGGGGTGCAAGGGTTATGCCGATAGAAAAATATATAGAAGTAAACATAGAAAAGAAATTTAGTGTAAAACATATACGATATTGTTTGTAATTTATACATATTGTCTGTAATACATATTTGGAGATTCGAACATAATGAAACATTTGCAGTAACTTCAATTGTGATTTGCAAAATATATAGATGTTTGTATTACATATTTGGAGATTGAAAATTGATTGAAAGATTTGGAATTATTTCAAGAAGAGCTGCAAAGCAGCGAAGTTCCTGCCAAAAAGTTTTAGAATAGTTTTGTTTGTGTTTGTTGTGTTTGCTATGTTTTAGGAACAATTGGTCAGGATAAAGCAGTTGTCACCTAAATTTAGGAATTTGATCATTGATAGAATCAACTTTATCTTCCATTAGAAAATGATCCTTATAACAAAAGAATTTTGCTCACTTCAAAATTTTGAGATGCTCTGGTTGTGCTTTTAGGCCATGAAGAAAGTGCAATTTACATGTTGCTAACATTATGTAAATATTAATGAATTCAAATATTTCCTTAACCATTCAACATATATGATAAAAAAATCCTCTTTTAAAAAGCAAAGATCTTTAGAACTTTCATTGTACGTAGTCATGTATAACCAACCTGCTTAAATGTTACAGTTTTCTGAACAAATGAAAATGAAAGCATATAGTCCTAAGTCCTCTTATAGGTTCCTAATGTGTCCAAAAAATTCCTTACGATAGAAAGTGATCTTTTTATTCCATTCAATAATAGATAACTCATTTATAAGTCTCATAAAACTTATAATGTGAAGTGTATTGCAAAAGGCTTGGATCAAACATAAAAAATCTCAATTGAACTCATATGCTTGTTTTGCTGATTGTAGAGTTGTGGATAGAAGCATTGCAATAGTCATTGGACCAAGACCACAAGGTAGAGGATTAATTGTAGAAACTATTCTTGAAGCCTTTTTATAGGAAACATGACCAACTAATTGGTATTCTCTTTTAGCACTAGGATCCTGTAAAAGTGAAAGCAATAGTTTTAATTTGCTATATATTAACCATCTTTTACTTACAAACTTTTTTTGAAAAAGACAATTAGAAGGTGCCATACCTCTACTGCATTTAAGCCAAGATCAATTAGTACTGCACTAGGTTTTAGCCAATCACCACAAACCAAATTTGGCACACCTGCTACAACAATAAGAATATCTGCTTCATGAGTAAAATTTGTAGGAAATTCTTTGTGTTTTGAGTAGCTATGGTCTACATAATTTTTTTGTGGAAACATGGTTTAAAACTTTAAATTAATACTTAAGTAAAGATTGTCTACTATGTTTCAAATTTCAGAATTATTCAATAGAATATGGCCCATATTCTGACATGTCAAACACTTTTTTAAGAAGAGAAAATGCAGTCCACCCTCAATCAATGTGTATTTATTTACAGACTAAACATCTATACTTATAAATTTATAGATATGTATTTTGCCAGATCCTTTTTCAGTTGAAAATAAAGATTACGATATTTCTTGTAGAGTATGTAAAAAGTGATCTATGAAAATTTAGATCTACCCATTTTGTTTGACAAATTTGTTTTTAAGACATTTAATTCTTATTGTTGTTGTCCCTTACCTTCAAAATAAAGTGTAAGCTGAAATTCTGGCACAACTAATTCTCAAGCAAAAGTTTTTAGTATTTTAAATAACCATATAAAATTTAAAATTATCCTTTGTAGCTCAAAATTTAATGCTACTCTTTGGATTGCAAATATTTTACCCTTAAAGAACCTGCTCTTCATGTGACAATTTTTACTCAATATTGTGGTGGACACATCAGATACTTTAACCATAATGATTCAAGAAATTGATGATTCAAATTATTTTATTCCTTTCAAGGTGACCACACAATGCTCATGCATTTCTAGGATAGTACAGTTATAAGCTTACCGTCTAGAATGACAATTATGTACTGCAGACTCATCATTGTGTGAACTGATATTTGTCTAGGGTATTAATTGTTTAACTTAGACATTGATGTGCATACCCTTAGCTTCTAGATCTACTTGTCTTATTTGAATTTTTATCGACATCACTATCTTTGGATAAGTCATAACCAATTGTAAGGTCATTTCTAGATGGGCATGCTCTCTACCAGATATGATGAACTAGGGCATGAGTGAACTAAATGTGTTACATATCCATCAATGTTTTAATTGGATGATTAGAAAAACTTCAGGAAATCATAGACATAAATAGAAAGATTAAATAAAAGCTAAATGAGATATAAAGACAAAGACAATTCATTATGCAATTAGTACTCCCCTGGTTGAAGTTGACAAGAGGTATATGTAGTATAGAAGTTGTCAAGTCAACTTATCAAAGGCTTTGGACATATCCAATTTGATAATCATTCCAAAATAATAGTCTAATTTTGAGAGATTGAATGGTTTTCCAGTTGTAGGTGGATTTGCAAGGTGTACTTTACTCTGAAGCATTCTCACGAGGTCAAACACAATGATAAAAAATATGAACAATATATAAGGTATATAGAAATAAATGCCTTGTGGGCTTCGACAAGGGGTCTTTTAAACCAAATTGGCATCTAGCATGGTCATGACTTAAAAAGTAACCAATATTATTATACCCTTATTGTACCCTACCCTTTATTGAACCCTAATTTAAGCCTAACCCTACCACTTACCATAGCCCTAACCTTAGCTCCAAGTTTGATTCTAGATTAATAATTTTAATCCTAACTTAACATTAACCCTAACCCTAATTAAACAGTAAACATAACCCTGATTGAATCCTAATTGAGCCCTATTTGAACCTTAATCTAAATGAACCCTTACCCTAACCCTAATTGAACCATAAACCTAACTCTAATTAAACCTTAATTGTAAACTTAACTAAAATAAGCCTAATTGAACCTTAATTGGAACTTGAACTTGATCCTAATCATAACACTAATTGAATGCTAACCCTAACCCTAATTGAACCCTAATTGAACCTGAACCCTGACTCTAATTGAACCTTGTTGTTGGGGTTAAATTAGGGTTCAATTAGCATTCTAGTTAAACCCCAATTGTAAGATTAACCAAAATAAGCCTAACTAAACCCTAACTATAACTTGAACTTGAACTTAATCATAACACTAATTGAATGCTATCCCTAACCAGGTAATTGAACCCTAATTCCAACCATAAACCTACTTGAACCCTAACCCTAACTCTTATTGAACTTGATTGTTACGGTTCAATTAGCATTTAATTAGCATTCTAGGATGGAGATTAAGGTTAGGTTAGGGTTAGAGTTGTGAATATCTTAATATTAGCTTATAATCATAATTGAATCCTAACCCTAACCCTAACCCTAATTAAACCCTAATTCTAACTCTAACACTAACCATAATTAAATTCTCACTCTAACCCTAATCGTAATTAAATCCTATTGTTAGGGTTGAATTAGGGTTAGGTTTAGGGTTCAATAGTATAAATCTTGAAGTTAAGGTTATTTATTTCTTGATATTAGTTCATAAATTTGATATTAATGATAAATATATTAAACAAAGAAAAGTTAGTATATATTTTTATTCGTATTAGGGTTAGAATTATTAATGTCTTAACATTAGTTTACAAATTCAACATTAATGAAAAATATTACAAACAAAAATAAGTATTTTAACCTAGAATTCTATTTGTATGTGAAATGAAGTATAATTAGATTTATAATTATTAATCATAAAAAATAATTAATTAAATCACACCAATATTTGTAAAGCTTAGAATTAATTATAAAATTAAACTAAATTTTAATTTCTAAAATTTATAAATTATTTATTATCTAGTTTTGAAAATAATCATCTAAATTATAGTTACTACAAATAAATTAAATTAAAACTAAATTTTATTTTTAAAATAATTCAACAATTATTAATTATAATTTTAGAATAAATTAAGAAAGTATATATGTATATATACTAAATTATCTACTTTTTTTCTTTGCATCCAAATTATTCTATTTTCTAAAATTACATTAAATTCTAACTTCAAAAAAATCAGAAATTAGGTATATAGTTCTTTAAATTTGAATAACCAATCATAGAGTAAATTAATAATCAAGGCACCACAACGTGTGTATATATATATATATTAATTTTTAAAATAAACTAAATTTTAATTTTAAAAATTTATAAAATATTTATTATCTATTTTTAAAAATAATCAGTTAAATTATATTAATTATTCAATACAAATAAATTAAATAAAACTACATCTGTCTAATGTATATGTCCTATACATCTGTAAAGGTCTGATTTGGTGTAAAGGTATGAACAAAGGGAAAATCTTAAAGAAACCACCCAGATAAGAGCACTAGTAGGTAATAAGACACAATTGTTAGCTTATGTCTAATGCCTAGAAGATGTTCATACAGTAATGATGTGATTGGAAATCATAAATACCTTTGTAAATTGTGTCATGCAGGTCAAGATTTCTTATGCGTAATTAAAAATTAACAATTTTTAGTTTTAACTTTGTAGTAATTTTTGCATTTTTGGATGTGCAAACATTAACTAAGAAGTGGTGAAAAAATGCCTAAAAAAAGCCAAAAAAAAATTGTCAAATAAAAATGTTATGTTCAATTCCGTAAAATCCGCCATTGTCGCCTAAATTCTTTAGCCAATGATATTCAACAAAAATAATTTTGAAAATTAGAAAAATTAGAAAACATGCATTTAACTTTAGAAAAAACTTTAAATATAATGTATAAAGGAAAATAATCAATTTTGATGCACATCATTAATGTAAATTTGGTTGTATGTAAACAATAAAAGTTGCATTAAAAGTGAAAGTAGTTATTGGATAGAAAATAATATATCGGTAGCATGATTTAAGCAATTGTTGCAGAAATATAGAGGTTAGACAATTGGTAGCATGTTCTAAAATTAAATAATTAAACGAAATACATATCTTCACAACAATTTAATTTGTATCATATAAATTAAATAAATTAAATGAAAATATAACTTAAATAGTTATAAAATTGAACTCTAAAATTTTAATTAAATTAAATCAACTTAGATTATTATATCCTTCAAATTTTAAATATATGCAACCTAGTTTGTAGGAGTGATATTTGTTTCAAGCTCAAATATCACACTATATGCACCCTACTCAACAAATTATTTGTTAAAATAATGAATAACAACGTTTTTTACAAATAAATTTAAAATTACATATAAATAGAAACTAAAAACAGAATACATAATTCTTAACTAAAAATTAAGTTTATGTACCCATCTATATTAAAATAGAGCACGACACAGAGATTCTTAATTTTATTTGAATCACTGAGGCTAACTTAATCACTAGCTCTTGAAAATGTTTCACATGCCACCATTTAATGCAATAAAGCCACACATATTAAAGTTGCTAATCATGTTATCTTGGGTTGTCAGTTTTTAAGGAGTGGGATATTGGATCTCATTCTTACAAATTTAAAACATAAAGCAATACAAATCAAAAAAAGAAAGTTGTTAAGTGGTAAATAATGAAATGAAATAAATTTAGATATACCTAAATTTTTTCTTAAAGAGATTAAGTATTATTGATTTTGAAATATTTGCATACAAATTTAAAACATAAAGTAATGCAAATTAAAAAAAAAGTTGTCATCATATTGAGAAAAAACATATAAATGGAAATAGAATGTTCCATGCAATTGAAAAATCAATATTTACCTGGTTTTATATGATAAGTGAGATTATAACATAACTTCCAATATTTAAACTACTTTTACCCTATTTTTAATAATTAACAATAGATTTTTTCTTATAACATAATTTCTAATATTTAAATTACTTTTACCCTATTTTGAATAATTAACAATAGATTTTTTTTTAAAAAACTTGTCATATTCTATTTTAAACCAGACATAATGGGACCTAAGACAAATTCTTTGTGAAAAGTTATCCTAATTAAATCACTTTAGCTCTACTTTAGTTATTAAGTGAAAGTTATATTTGCCCATTTTAATCTTCTCTTAAATTTTTTTGGAGCTAAAATCATGGAGTCTTATTTATCTCTAGCTATAAAATATCACTAGCTTATATATCTTTAAATAATCTATATAAATCACGCCCAAATATATCTTTATTGATTCTTTTTTATCATATTATCTAATGTAAAATGAAGATAAATTAAATTAATTTAAAACAATAATAAAAAATAATATGAATAAAAAATAAAAAAATAAAAAATAAAAATAATATAATAAAAATATATTATTATATTATATTATTATTAGTATATTATATTAATGTTATTATATTTTTTTAATTATTTTGTATTATGTTATTATATTATCAATTATTTTATTAATAATTAATTTTAATTAGAGTAAAATTCTATTATTTTAAAACAAACCTAGGATAAATTTGATAGAATAGATTCCCTCCAGGAGCTTACTCAAAAAGGAGGAATTTAACAAATTCAAAAATGTGGAAAAATAATTAATAAGAAAATTCTCGAAGTTAATGACAAAAAGCAATTCGTAAAATTAGGAAAAGATTGGGTTAGCGATAGGGGAAAAAAGGGTTAAGGTAGGGGAAAAAAGGGTCAAGGTTGCAAAAATGAGAAAAAAGACCCAAAAAAATTCAAGTACTAGACAAAATATCTGCAAATCCATCGAAGATTGTTAAATAACAATATGTGAAAATCGTAAACTTATATTTCCATTGAGGAACGCCTTATGGTTGTAAGAAGGAATTTTTGTCTGAAAAAAATGTATTCGAAGCTCAATGGGCCATGAAAAAAATCTACTACAAAGTCCTTTCAAAAATAAAAACACATTTCAAATCGTGGACCATCATCTGTATCCCACAAAAAATTATTATCCACCTCTGAATGATTTCAAGTGCCGACGATTGCGGCCATAGGCTAGACGTACAACCATCTTTCGATCAACAAATGAATTGATATAAATCAACAAACTCTTCAAATTTTAGACCATCACTACAATCCTCTGCACCTTTGTTTCTCACTGTTAGTCTCAAATCTGCTTCTGACTAAAATTTTTCGAGCTTGTTTATGAATCGACAGTAATGATTCCATTAGCATTTTTCTCTAGTAGTTCATATACTCTCCCAATTTCATGCCGATGAAGAAAACTGTAGACCTGCAAAAAACCTTACAGGGAGACAAAGCCGTATGGTGGCCAAAAAATATTGCGTATGGATTAAAAAGTTGTTTGACGGGAGTGGTACCGGTGTGAGACAGGGTTTCCTTAAAAGCTCATACTAAGGGAGAGGAGCCGATCGTGGGATAGGGTTCCATCGCTCGTATAGCTATGGACCGTTGGATAATATTTATATCAATAAAAATTTCAAATTTCTTTTCAAATATGATATGACAGATTCATATTAAATTCACACTATGTCCTATCATAGGTTGACTTTTTTGTTGCCACCTTCTCAATAGTAGGTGAATGCAAGTGGACATTTATTTGCCTATTTCACAATATCAAGTGAATGCATAATGATAATCTTATTTCCACAATATAAATAATATTTGCCACCTTCCCAATAAAAAGGTTGTTGTGAAGGGATATTTTATTAACCAAAATATAAGTCTTATTGCATTAAAAGTGAGTTGACATGTACATAAGACATTGCCAAGTGATTTAATTCCAAATATATTTGAACAAAATACATTTCAACATGTCCCATTTCTCATATTCTTGTTACTATCAACTTGTTCCGGGATGTCCAATATAACCAATCTTTTTTTGAATTTGCCTGCAAAATTGAAAAACACGAACTCTCAGGCTCACTATGCATTGCAAAATTTCATTATGACACTTAATTATCACTCTATTATTTACAAATCCACTAAAAAACAATAATCATAAAAAAAATATTTAAAACTGATTACAATTCAAAAATAAACTTAGTATCACTTCAAATCACCAACCAGAAATCCTACGTACCCATTAAGCTATCACTTCTACCATTAATCCATTGAATGCAGATCAAATTCCCTTCCATAATTCAAATTAATCCACTTGCTACCAATTCAAATTCAACAAACCTATTTATGCAAGCAATCCTCATTTATGCGATGCAAGTTACACATTACAGTTTATTCAAAAATTTCAAATTTCTCATTTTTTGCTGCATGCTCCTGAGCGACGATGACCTCCTCCAGATTGATGCGGTCTCCTCCTTCAGCTCTTTTGGTAAGTCATTTCTATAACCATCATTTATGCTGTCATCGGTCAGTCTCCCTTTAAGCTCTATTATGGTAGAAATATTTCCAACCCTTTCGAATACAACATTACCATACATATATATGATGCACAAAATGATACATATCCACGTATTTTTCCCACAACCCTATCCATTTTCATGAAACTTACACATTTATCTATATCTGCAATATATATATCCCTGTTCATTTTAATGAAACTTACACATTTCTCTCGCCCTATATATATAATCTATATATATTTGCAGAGATAGATAGATACCTAATTTGAATGTAAATGAACAAGGTATAAATTGAATGTACATACTTATATTTGCTGATGAATTGTTCAGTAATATATTAATTAGGTATTTATCTATCTCTGCAAATATATATATATATATATATATATATATA
>VDFB02194876.1:0-12942 GCA_007258455.2 Sequoia sempervirens
AGGCATTGATGCTATTTTATCAAATGCAGTGCAAAGATGTAGTACCTGAGTTGAGTACTATGGTGAACGTTCTTCCCGCTTTTACTGAATTGGGTGATCTCCGACAGTGTAAGTGCATGCATGAGTACATAGTTAGGAATGGGTTTGGTTTAGATTGCTTTGTGGGAAGTTCTCTGATAGACATGTATGCTAGATGTGGGAGTATTAAAATTGCACGCCAATTGTTTGACAAAATGTCACAGAGAGATGTGGTTTCATGGACTGCAATGATTGTTGGGTATGCCCATAATGGATATGCTAGGAAGGCCTTAACACTTTTTCATCAAATGCTACAGGAAAACATCATACCTAATTCGACTGCCATTACCAGTGCAATCTCAGCCTGCGGCCAGTTAGGAGCTCTGGAAGAAGGCAAGTGGATCCGTGACTACATAAGAGTAGAAAACCTCCAGTTGGATGTTTTTGTTACGACTTCTCTCATAGACATGTATGGCAAGTGTGGTAGCCTGGAGGTAGCACGACAGCTTTTTGACAAAATGGCTGAAAGAGATGTAGCTTCATGGAATTCTATGATAGCTGGATATGGACTACATGGGTGTGCCAAGGATGCATTGAAGCTTTTTTCCCAAATGCAATGCATGGGAGTGAAGCCAAACAACATTACCTTCAATAATATTTTATCTGCATGTAGGCGTGCAGGCCTTGTCGATGAGGCCTACCGGATCTTTGATTACATGACTCAACATTATCACAATGAACTTGACATGCGGCACTATTCATGTATGGTTGATCTTCTTGGCCGTGTCGGGCAACTCAATGAGGCGCTGAGCTTCATAAAAAAGATGCCAGTTGAACCCGATGCTGTTGTATGGAGGATCCTCCTTCGTTCCTTCAAAATTCACAAGGAAATTGAGCTAAGTGAATGCGTTTCAGAGTGCTTTTTGGCGTAAATCTTACATACCCTGGATATATTATGTGTTGCAGTCAAAACATGTATATGGGGATTGGCAGCTGGGACAATGTAACAATGATACAGACAATGATGAATTAAAGGGCACTGGATGAAGAAACTCGGATAGAGCATAATTGAGTTGCATAGCAGCATCCATTCATTTTATGAGGGAGACTGATAACATACTCAATCTGATAAAATATAGGCTTGGCAGATGTGTGCGCAAATGTTGATGTCCACAATGCAGAAGAGGAAAAAAAATAGCACGTGCTTTGTAATCACGGTGAGAAGTTGTCTATTTGTTTTTTAATTCTAAACATAAGCCCAGGAACCCTATTGTAATCATTCAGAAGCTTAGGTTTTGGAGTTATTTCTACAATGCCACTAAATTTATCTGCAAGATTCTCAGGAGAGAATTGTTGTGAAAAATGCAAACAAGTTTCACAATTTTAAAGATACTGAAGTTAATCAAACAACCAAGCATCGATTTCCAAGCCTGCAAATTGATGCATATTTCTTTCTCTCATTGGACTGCCCCACTCTAAGTAAGGATTTAACCCCATCAAAAGATCCTCGTCTGTAATTTCTTTGTACAATCATTTAGTAATGCAAGAAATCTCGCTATTTCAAGTGACTGGATTATTCAGTCCATGAAATAATAATCAATTTAAAAAGTTAAATCATTGATATATCCAGACACAAAATTCCAGATTTTTTGTGCATTCTCAAAGTTCAGATCCTGAAGTCTGGGGTAGAACAAGAATTAGTTTATGCACTGGATGTTTTCACAAATGACACATGATTCTATTCGACTAGTGACACGGGAATTCAAATGCAATTGGCACAGAGGTAGTTAAGATGCAATTCCTTATAATTATTCAGGGGAGTCACTTCAAATTACAGTAGATTTAAATTTAAGCTCTTTTACTTTTGCCTTGAGGAAGTGTGCATAAATGCAATTTGAGGGCATCGGATCTCTTACATGGTCATTGTTTCCATAATTGACATAATCAGTTATCATTGATTTTACTAATATGCATGCTTATTGTTTTTGTTTAGATCAATTGCCAAGACCAGTTTATTCTGAGCCAGATCGTGCAGTTGAAGCTCACGGGGAACATAATCAGCTATCATTACCATAGCTGGTATGCATTCTTATTTTCCTTTTTTAGACCTATTTGCAAGGGCGGTTTATTCCCATACTTGATCATGAAGTTGAAGCTCAAGCGGTACAAATTCAAATAAATTCCCCTCATTTCCCAAAGGGGTCTCATACACCAGGTGTTGTGTTGCGTAGGCCGTGACATAAAAAAATACCTTTAACTGTAACTTTTAGGGGTACATAAGTTTTAACTTATCTCGAGTCATTATGTTCTATACTTAGGAGAAACAAACAAAGGAAAAAAGGTCGTAAAGTTTTAATGGGAAGGAAAGAGAAGGAAAACTCCTGGGGCCTAACCATGATTACATAACAGTGCTTTTATATATATAAAATGAATTACTTAGAAATGATAAAATCGTGAATTTGATGCTATGAAATGCAGAATGCGCAACTACAGATTACAAAGACATCCCTCAGTAAGCGTAAGAACCCCAGAAGAGGGGGTAAATGAAATTTATTCAGACACAAAAATATTTCAGAATTCCATACATAGATAACTACATAACTCTTCTCCCAATTAGTGTTTCCATGAATGACAAGAATTGAAAAGTTTTTATCTCAATACAATACCGGTCAGAAAGATCTCAAAACTCTTAAACAGGTAACCACATAGCTCTTGTATGAAGTGTATTCCTAATATGTCCCCTTACAGAGAACATGACCTTCAGGTAAATTTTGTCTTTATTTCTTCAGAGTCAAATTCAGTCAAGGTGCCATTCTTAATGGCTTCAGGATAAACTAGATGATGACCATCTTCCTTCAGTTAAGCTTTTGAGACACAAACATGCCTCTAGAAGCCACTACAACATATTTTATGATCTGACTACTGCTATCTGTAGGATTCTACTTTGGTTTGTTGAAGTCCATTCAGAAAGCAATTCTTTAGTCATAGGCTATATATATAGAGTGAATGCAGTTTAGTCAAACTCATTCCCACCGGTATGCAATCCTTTTTCATTGTATACAGTCTCTCATTCATCATGCCAGCTCATTTTGTCGGTATACAACTTTCGTTAATGTTGTGCAGTTACCGATTCCAATAATTACGGTCATTATTACGCCGGATTTGTAACCGCCATCTTCCGACTATAACGCTTCTTTGGAGAGTTAGAAATTGATTGAAAACCACAGTAAAAATCGGTCTTTTTGTTTCAATAAGAATTTATATGCCGGGGTTCGGTTGTGATACACAGTGGATTCAATCGGGAGATCTTCTCACTACAATATTAGTTCCGGGAGCATTCCAGATATCTACTTTGTTTTCCAAAATTACTCACAAATCCCACGCTAGGTCCTTTTGAGAGCAGAGAGGGAGGTGGACCTAGAGAATCCATACAAAGGTTCTGCAAATTTATGTTGGAAAGTATATGCTAAAAGAAACAAATTGAACAAAATATTTAAGCATTGCAAGGCCTCAAACTTTCCAGCCAGACACCATGCTAGAAATAGATTGATTCATCTAGAAAATGTGGAGGACACTTTCATTAAAGGCATAACCTTTGTATTGACTTAGAGGAGGTCACCCACTTTCTCCTCAAAATGTATGCAGAATAATATAAACCTATTTCTGCATGCTATGAACACATTTTGAACTCTTAGAATCGTCTTCGGGACTTGGTTGAAGACTTTCTCAGAAGACAAAGCAGGACTCTCTAAATTATTTTAAGGGTTTTGAGTCCCACAGGCAGCATCGTCAATGTTGGGACAAAATTCATGCCAAAAATAAAAATATACATTAACTTTGTCTTTATAATCTCATGATGTCGCCCTTCCAGTCTCTCCCATAATATCCCTTTTCAAATAAATATTTGCCCTCGCTGCCTCTGCTTTCCCGGTTGTGATCTGGTTGTAGGGACCTCTCTGATTCTATATATTTTCCTATCGGCGTAACCCTTGCACCCTCTGGTGCAAGTGCTAGTTGATATTCACACGAGCAGTTAGGCTGTAATGAGACAATTTTAATGTATTTTAAAAAATAAAAAATAAAACTTATATTCACCCGTCAATATTTATGATTAAAAAGAAGAAAAACATCACAAGAAAGAGGATTTCTTATCTCTTCTTGGACTTAAAATGAATTTAATCTACAACTTTTGAAATCATACTAAACTAAATTCTAATAGATTTTGGTGTATTACACATACTTTGTAGTCAGTGTTAACCAAACTTGCTTGCTAATTTATGAATGTGTGTTGGGCTTGAACTTCTGGTCTCCTTAAACTTATTTATGGCTGTGTATAATGCAGGTTATATTTGAGCCTTGTGGAGAGCTTGGTAGTCGGTGCTCTATTTGGAAATAGTCTAAGCCTTCAGCAAGTTGAGTATTACATCTATTAGTGCTCTATTTGCAGATAGTCTAAGCCTTCCAATTGGAAACTTGGGTTGTATCTGCTGGTAATCTTGCAACCATGGGAATCCATAGTCCCGGATTTCAGTAATGGTATGCTCATAACTCAATCCCGGCAGTACTGCATTCTTGTTGTATGTTAGTTCTTCAAGATGGCATTTTTTATGCTGTGCACCAAGACAATCAATGCCACACAAATTGTTGACTTGTTCATTAAGCATATGTATTGATAAAATTTGCACTACCACTCATGATCATTTCTGATCATAGATCATAATTATGGTATCACATATGAAGATTTTTATTGAAGCTTCCTTGCTGTCACTTACACTACATTTCATCTGCAGACTTAATTGACGATAATTGCACCTTAGTCCATGCTCTCCGCAGTTATGTAATATCCTGCTTAATTTTTTTAAATATTTTGACTTTAAATATAATGAATCCTGGCTCACAATAATAGTTGCACAAATAATTATAATTATGAAATCAACCCAGTAAATGCAGTTTCAATAGTTTATTATCTAATTCAAATATAATGCTTAGAATATGTTTCAAAAACTATTGAACTTATCCTTTGTATCTGCTGTTAATTTGTACCAAATCTGCAGTGTTCACTCTTTATTGAAATGCCTTTGAAATGTATTCACAATGAAAGTTAGGGGGTTTTCATCTTCTAATTTCTAACCTAGAAGGGTTTTGTCCTTAGGTTGTTTGAACCACAGTCCACGCTTCAAAAGAAGAGATAATTAGTTGTAAAAATGTATTCACAATGATGTCTCTACTCCTTGCTTGGTTTTCATTAACTAGAGTCTTCCTCCAACAATCATGACTCTCCAAATGCCCTTTGATTGGTAAACTTTAATAATTTTATTTTATAATATTAATTAATACCAACATAATTGCTGGTTGTGCCTTCTTCATGGTTTATTCTTGTTTTTTTCCCTTTATCTATGATTGCGGCTTTAATTCTCTTGACCCTACGATTTTAGACTCCCATGATTTCCTTCTTTTAATTCATGGTTATTTGAATATCTCGTTTGCAGTATTTATTAGTTCATCACCGAAACACTTTGGTAATTGTTTTGATATTTTGAGAACACTTTCACATGCACTTGTAGTTAGAAGGTATATTGCTTGGTTGACACGCCTCAATGGAAATATATCAATTGCTTGACACCTCGCAACACCAACAAAACCAATGCCCTTTAAATAATGTTCTCAAAACCCGTGGGAAAAGATGGTCATTGGGTTCAATTTAGGTTTTAATTTTTAGGCGAGGGCATTACAAGTTATCATCAACAAAATATGCAATGGGCCACTTGCAAGCATATTATACAACATAGGTACTATCACTAGGTCACTCTTTACTTGCAAGACACCAACCTTAACTTATTGGACTCACTTGGTAGACTGAGCACTTCAAGCAAGATGGACTACACCTTAATGGATTGCCAAGCTACTTGCAAGCGCATCAAGAGTAATGCATAGGAGTACCAATGTGAATTGAGTTAACACCACAAGTTGAGTTGATTGCTTACTAAGTATGAATTCCAAACACAACCAAGGAATCAAACTTATAACTAATATGTCAGTGTAATGCAGGTTTCTTTTATTGAGTTTAAAAAGGGCACTAGGCCAATACAATATGGAATATTCTTGCTTCGACTAATAAGATAGCCCAAGGATGCAAAGTTGGACTTGAAATTGAAAGTGCTCATGCTTCTTCACAATTGGAATGATACCCACCCCTAGCTCGCCTTAGCTCTCTAGTCTTGACTTTGCGGCCTTCCCCTCTAGATTGATCCCCCAGCTCAAAAACCCTACTACTCTTCTCTCAAATCCTTGACTCAAAAACGACTCTTCACACCAAACTATAGCTTCTCCAATTCACAACCAATGCAACCTAGATGATGTCTCCAATAATGGAACTTGCCCAACTCGTCCCAATGTTAACCTTGCCCAACTCAACTTAGATTACTATCCTATAATAGAAAAATAAATTTGACTAAAAATAGATATTCTTAATCAAATAACTTATTACTTCAAAAGAAAGACATTCTAGTCTAATTTTGAAACAAAATAAATAGATATGTTATAGATTTAAAGAATACTTCTAAAATAACAAACTAAAAATGAACAACTCTGAAAGTATTTAAACATTTAAGAAATAAAATAAATATTATATAGTAGATACTTTAAAATTTTGTTCTCATTTACTTATGCTATAAAGAAAAAAAAGATATAAACTGAAGTTGGTATCAAATATTGGAGCCCTCTATCAAGGACACTAGCACATCGCAGGGACATTTGTGCATCATGTTGTTGTGAGCACGACTTGCGTACTAGTTGGGAAGACATGGAATGGGCAAGACACTCCAACTAATGCTTTGCTATGCTTCTCTTAGACTTTGAAAAGGCTTACAGTAGGGTAGAATGGTCTTTTTTAAGAATGACCCTTAAGGCATTTGGCTTCCCTAATATTTTTTGCAAAATAGTCAAAACTCTTTTAAAAGACGTTGCACAAGTGGAAGTAAATGGGTCTCTCAATGAAGATTTTACACTAGAAAGATCAATCAGACAGGTTTGTCCCCTGAACCCAAATCTATTTGTAATTTCCTTAGATGCTATGCATCACCTATTAAGAGAATTAGTCATCTCCCCAAGAATTAGGGGTTTGACACTCCTCAATCACACCGATCTATTGAATATTCAATTTGCAAATGACATTGCAATTTTTGTTGATCTTGAAGAAAGTAATGTTGACAACTTGATTCAAAAAACTAAACTTCTATAAAGAATCAAGTGCCAAAATAGCCAATGCAAAATCCATTATGCTTGGATGGGAAAACAATCCTCCTAAACGACTTAATAATTATGACTTTCAATGGGGGGCATAAGCAAGTTAGATATTTGGGAATTCCTTTTGCAATCAACCCTAATCTTAAGGACATGTGGGTGTGGATGAAAGCAAAAATTGAAAGGAAAATGAAAAAATGGAATAGGCAATACTTATCACTAGCAGATAAGATGCAAGTTTTCTAGAAGGTCTTATCTTCTTATAGTTTTTATTTTTCTTTTGTTTGGCTTTTCAGTAGTTATCAATTCAATGAGATACCAAAGAAAATAAGGAGGTTCATGTGGTCTAATGGGAAAAGAGAAAGAAAGAAGCATTGTCAAGTGGGAATGGTGTTGTGTAGATAAGGCTAATGGGGGTCTTGGCCTAAAGGACCTAAGGATGAATGGTATCACCCTTGCAGGAAAATGGATCATCAAGGCACTAGAGGGCGATGAAGCATGTAAGGTATTGGTGAGGAACAATATACAACTTGATGTCCCCAAACAAGCCAAATCTTGGAAGCTATTGCCATTTTGTGATCTTATTAGTAAGCACCCAATATCTTTTGCAGGTTCATATGTTTTCAAAAGCCTATGAAGCTTGGGAAATTATCAAAAATAAAGTGAATAATTGTCATTTCACCAAGAATAATAATAGCTTAATTCTTACACAGATCCATTTGGTGGAATCTAGAGCATAAGGGTAGACCCCTTGCTATGTTGCAAGGATGCTTTGCCAAAAGCTGGGCTCAAAAAAGTATTCAAGGTTTTAGTAGTATTTTGAATAATGGATAGTTAAAGAATTGGGCATCATTAAATTGTGATTACGAATTACCTCCATCAAATTGGAGGACTTATACAATCTTAAGGGAAGCTTGTAAGGGATTACAATTTCCTACAACATGTAATCAGAATGAGGAGTAGTACAAATAATTCAAATGGAAAGATGGTACTCCATTAATTGATGTTAATACTAAAATGATTTACAAATCTATGTCTAACTGTGATGCTATCACAAAATATGCAAACAAATGTTGGGATATTACTTTAATTGAGGAAAATGGAAAAGAATCTTTAAAACGATTTGGTCAAATGTGTTAAAGCCTAAAAAAAGCATGTTTTAGATGGCTTCTTATATTACAAAGATTACTATATAAAATTGAATCTTTTGATATTGAAGTCTATAACATTTGTAGATTGCTTGAATCAATTAAGCATTTTTTTTTATTGTTTTTATGCAAAAGAAATTTGGAATATGTTTTGTGAAGGGCAAAGGATTTGGGAAGAATGTGGTGAAATTAATTAGAAAAAATTCTTATAGGGACCGATAATAAATTAGATAATGATTATAATATGTTATGGATTTGTCTTTCAATTGAAATATTATGGAATATTTGGAAGGCAAGAAATGAGTATAAATTTAAAGGGGATATAAGGGCACTTACTAAGTCTTAAAAAAGACTCATATTACATAATGTTTCCATGCAGGTTACTGTCATAGTGTAGATTTCAAAATGTAAATTCCTAAAGCTAAAGGATGGTACAATATGGGTTCACAAAGAGGAGGTCAGTTATGGACATACTTGACAATTCAGTCAACTTGATACATCTACATTTCTAAAGGCTCACAAGGAATTTCAAAAGAAATTCAATGACAAGGTAGATGAAAAGAAGGAGAACAAATGAACAAGAGGTCCCAGATTTCATATCAATGAAGGGGAAGACTTTACAGTTGAAGTGGTCAGATCAATGAGGAGATTTCAGCTATTGATACTCCTTTAGGATGGAGGGAAACTTCTAAAGTGAAACAATTTGCAAAGCCTTGTAACTAAGTAATTTGTTAGGTCCTTTTTGTATAAATTTTGTTTAGATATGAATTGTTGCATCATGTATAAAGGTAGTGTATGTAACATAATGTATATTTGTGGACGACATGGTTATCTATAAATAATTTTGAGACAACTTGTATATCTGTAGTTAGTATGTTTATCTATAGACAATTATGTGAAAACTTGCTTGGCTGTAGATTGTTATGTGACAGCTTGAAGCACCTAAACTCAGATAATGAATGGTCTTTTTTGTGACTAAAATATATTTAATATAAAAAGTTCTATGGTTCCTCTTTAGACTTGTCCAATTATACTCTTGCCTCAAAGGCATCTAATATTCTAAGTACTTCACTAGTGTTCTTTGGAGGGAATGCATTCATTTTTCCCCTTCTTTCCCAATTGACGTTGACTCCCCTATGGGCCATCATGGATTGCTTTAATACCAAACTTGATGTAGATAATCACCTATGTTCATATAATTCATCTCTAACAAAAATCTGAAAGAGCTAATTATAGATAAACTAAAAATGAAGATAACAGTCCCATGTTGCCTAAGAAAATACACAAATTAAACAAATAAATAAAATTTTGCATTGTATTTCACTTCTCTTCTCTAAAAAGTAGGAAACAATACATAATTACAAAATAACCATGGCGAAGTTGCTCCTCTCCTTTCATAGCCCCTTTACACCTCCCAAAAATAGAGCCTTATTTTCTTATGAAATGGAGAAAACCATATCCCCCCATATAACATAAAAAACCCCACTAATTGACAACAATTCAAAAGAGGCACAACAAAATAGCCCACAAAAACAAGAATTGCAAGAATATAATGGGTAGTGAAGAAATTCTCTATCAATTATGGGAATCATCTGCTACATTAAGTTAGTTCTAGGGATTTACTCACATAGTACCCATAGGAGGTGATAGTAGTAAGTCATGGATAGGCATTCATAGTACTCTTATGTGCTAGGTTACAGTTAAGACTTTTGTCCCTACACCTTAAGGTCTTGTATTAAGGCCAAGTTACCCACTCCTCAAAGGTGGTATCTATGTAAGCCTACAAGGATTGACACTCCCATTTGAATAAATTTGAGGTTGTGCAAAGTGTTTGGCATGTCTTCTTATGCAAAATAGTAACTTCTTTTAAACCAATAAATCAAAATTTCCTCTAATGTCCAAAAATTCAAAAAATTCTTTATCTTTGATTGCTTGTTTATGTTTTCACCTCTTGCTAAGGTTTAGACACCAACCTTCCTTTGCCAGCCAAATCAAATCCAACAACCCCCCTTTATAGATATTGAAAATTTCTCATCCATAAGTCAACTATCTTAAGACAACCTTTACATCAAATTTTTCATATCCAAATCCAAAAATCCATAAACACCTTCAACCAAATCCACAAATCTTGTCAAAATCTCCATCCTAACACCATTATTGGTCCACTTATTCAAATCCAAATCGCACATGCAAAAATAACATGGAACTAAATAATGAAAATGTTTTTACAAATAGATATAATCATTAAATCCAAATTCAAATCTCAAGATACTAAATACATCATGAAAATATTGATGAGAAATAAGACCTTATACTCCATGAGTTTCATGATGATAACAATATCCTTGTTGATCAACTAGGATATGAACCTTTCAACGATAATGAGAATCTTGTGGATCAAGACAAATTCCCTCGATCCTTATATGACATTGTCTTAAGAAAATTTACCACAAGCTTCAATCACTTATCCATTGATCTTGAATGCCAAGAACTAGCTAGCAAAATCTATTTTGCTAATCATCAATTCATATTTGTTGGTTATCATTCTCCTACTTTTGACAAGGGAAACCCATCTTTCTTCCAATATCTCCTTTAATGCAAATCCATTTTCCAAATTCTCCCTTCACATTTGTGACTTGTAACCTCCACCTCCTATCCTAATCCTTCATCCTCCAAATCATTGCAATCCATGGGATGCTTTTCTAATCTAATCCATCATAATTCAAAAAATTAATTGTAAGGTTTTTCTCCAAGTACCAATAGAAAAGGATACAAACAAATTTATTCCATCCCACCACATCGCTAATCCTATGCCATCCAAACATCTTGTTGAACATATAGTCCTTAATTATAAACCCCTCACATGCCTCAAATCCATTAAGTCCAACATCAATAAACATGAAAAATCCTTATTTGATCCATGTGCACAACTCAAAGAGTCCCTCCCAAATGAAATATCAATCATCCCTTATTTTACCTGAGAAAATTTGTATTTGAAGAACTTTATCCAAAGCATGCCCAAATGCGCCTTGTCCTAAATAAAAATCTTATCAATGGTCAAGAAATTCTAGGTCAAACACCATCATGCACTCCACCTATAAAGCTCACTAGGATCTTCTTATAAAAATCCATTATTTTCATACCAAAAAATTGATTTTGTCCAAGAATCCTTTGGATCCTTGTCCAAACTCATATCTTGTCATTTAAACCATTAAATTTATGTATAGAGAAAAGTTCAAAGAATGACAAAACAAAATCTAACATGAATCAAGATCAAGTTATCCAAAAACTCCTCATAGATGATCATGACATCTAAGATACTCTGTTCTTTGATCAAGATCCTATCTATGATCATGAAATCTAAGCTAGTATGATATTCAATCGATATTCTATCTATGATAATGAAATCCAAGATTATTCCCTCATTCACCTTTATCCCATTCATAATCACAAAATTGAAGTTGATCCTATCCATACTAAAACAACCTCCACTTCCCAATACGAGACACTTGTCTTCCTTGGACGCATATATGATTGAATAAATGACATGGATCACATCAAACATGTTGATAAACACATTGCCATGGATCATATCAACATTCTAAATGATAAAAAAACCATAGTCGTAAACAAGGGGAAAATCCTAGTACCCTAACAACTAGGATCATCCAATTTTGTCAAAGCAAGATTTCTTGCATAAGAGAAAATAATAAACATTGATGGTTCCCAATAAACAACGATCGTTTAGCATCTTTCTTCCACAAAAGTTACATATAATCCATCACAAAATAATCTTCCAAAACATGAAGTATCAAGGAAGCAAATTAGGCCTACATGTATTATAACTATGAATAAACATGAGATAGAGGATCAAACAATGAACAAAAACACCTTCCACATAATAGATTTTCAAACCATAATTCTCCATATTCTCAATAAGAAAAACTTACAAAATAAACCTCAAGATCCTCATGGAGATCTTTGGTCAAGTATAATACAATGAAGGTGAGTGCTTTATAGGAGAAACCCTAATGATAAATGGATTAGATCATGACAAGTGTCAACATCCTATGTGATGAAACAAAATGATTTAATAATATCTCACTTCAATTAACATAAAAAAACACTCCCAAGTTTAGCTTAAGTTCATGAGAATAAATTAGACTAATAATCAATTAAAAATTGATTATTATTATCAATACAAAAAAATCAATTAAAAATTAATTAATTATTATCTAATGCATGGTTACTCTAACACCCCCTTTAAGATGAACTTAGAGAGTAGCTAAAACCCCTAAAAAAAAATTCATAAAAAGTAAAGAATGCATTTGGGTCCCAACAAACAAGGCTTGATGAGGTACCCATGTACAAAGAATCTAATCTCCACCTGAGAATGGAGAAAAGGAGAAAACCTCATGGGGATAACTTTCCCTCTCAAAAGAGAGAGAAAGGGAATGAAGGACTGAAAAGTCTCCAAAACAATGTCCCAAAAAGAATGGAACATGAAGAACATCTCACAAGCATGATATTTGTA